>CAJQUN010000706.1:0-232233 GCA_907163345.1 Haberlea rhodopensis | reverse complement strand
GAGTATTAATAATCCCTAAAGTGGTTTTACGTGGCAATGTGGGGTTTAAATCGAGGTATTGGGCCTTCTGGGCCACGTTTATTTGGGTAGTTGGGATCGTTGGATCCAGAGGTTGAGATTGTATTCACATTACGGTTGTAAAAACAAGAGTTGGGTTTTTGTGTGTCTCGGAATCTCGGGTGGTGTGTGAGCACCGGTAGGGGGTTTTGGAGTTAGAGAGAGCAGTTTTTGAAAACATGATTTTAAGGAATCATGATTATTTGTGGGGCTATTAATTTTTCGGGTATTTTTGCTATAAATCCAATTGAACCCAAAATTTTAAAGGAAATTTCATTTCAACAACCCCTTCATTTCCTCTCTCTCTCCTCTCCGCGACCCTTTTCCCGTCTGCCAGCCCTGCCCGCGCGTCGCAAAATCGCTTCGGCCGCCGCCGTCCCGCCGCCGATCGGCGCGTCCGACCTACCACGGCTTCGTCTCGTCCAGGCGCTCATTTCCCCTCCGGCAATTGAAAGTTTCATCGCGATTTGAAGTCGAATTTTGAGAAAGAGCGGCGATCCCCAATTTCTAGGGTTCATCGGATTTTGGTCGTTTTTCTTCCGATTTCGTTTGGGTAACGTTCCTTACCCCTTTTTCCATGTTTGTGATGTTCTTTCCTGCCTAATTGTGATTTTTTGGTTCGAAATTATGTTCGAATTTTAGGGCTTGGAATTCGATTTTGGGGATTTTTGGACATGAGATGATAATGGCTTGTTAGGATTCGATTTATTCATGTTTAAATGAATTATGATGCTTAAGTGGGATCGAATAAGATGTTATGGTTCGAATTTGCCCTAATTTTTGGTGAGGGTTTGATTTCGAATTTGGGGATTTTGGCTATGGGTTTGATGATTCATGTTAGGGATCGTTTCATTACATGTTTTAGATAATTTATGATGCTTGGTTTGGGTTCAAATTGTGATGCTAAGGTTCGAATTATTGAAGGTGTTCTTGGGCAATTTTCGATATATCGCATTCGTTTTCCCTCCCTGCATGTACCCTGCCCCGGGTCTTTTAAAGGTTAATTGTCGTGTGTTGGCGATATTTTGAGGGTTATGGATGTGCTTGAGCATGGGTTACATGTTCGTAAATAATTGTGAATTATTATCGTTTTAGCACATCGTTCCTCGGGGCATGGAACTCGAGCAAGGTTTGGCTCGGACTTCGAGGATTTAAGGTACGTTTAGCGTACGAGCATAGTTTAAATGATGTTTTACAAGTATGATGCATGATCTAAAATACATGAAATGCTTTGCTATGATGGTATCGGGACTTGGTTACGATATGTTGTTTCACATGGTGGAATGCTCAGTGCCGCTATGAAGCGAGCCAATGATGAGGTGTGGTTGCTACGGAGCAAACACCCATAGTATGACGTTACCTTGAAGTAATAAATGAAAATGTGGTATTTGATTAGATATCTAGGATATCTGTATTTTATTCCCTATTGGTAATAATAGGAACAGAGACGTAGTTAATCAGAGAAGTGATTAACCAGTATCGGAAGTTAAGGAAATACCAACATGATATCTAGAATTATGATAATTGCTAGATTAAGTAAGATGTTATGAAAAGATGTTATGAAACGATGTTATGAAAAGATGTTATGAAACGATGTTATGAAATGATGTTATGAAATGTTGCTAATCATTGCTAGATTAAGTAAGATGTTATGAAACGATGTTATGAAAAGATGGTATGAAACGATGTTATGAAATGATGTTATGAAATGTTGCTAATCATTGCTAGATAAAGTAAGATGTTATGAAAGGTTGCTAATTTGAAACTGGCTAGGGTTAACCAATGTGATGATTAACTGCATATTCAGGATTTGATGATTTATCTGTTTTGAGAACAGGGTTATTACAGGGGTACGCTATGATGAGGATGATACCATCCAGGAAGTATCACATATGTTCCACAATATTTACATTTTCGTAAATTATGTACTATGTCATTATGATTATGAAATTGTGGAATTGGTATGCTCACCCCGTTGGGGCTGTCTCTGTTGGGGCAGGTGAACAGGTACATCGATGGCTTTGGAGATGAGCTCGAGCTGTTGATTGGATGTACTCCCAGGATCGTGGTACCAGGGCTTGATGGAGCACGGTATCGTATAGAGTACCTATATACCCATGATGATTTTATAACATATTCATGATGCTCGCATGTGAGCACGATTATACTTGTATATGGGTTGTATGTAAAGGCATGAGCCTTTCTCTCTTTCATTCTATGTTGCATGCAATTAGAGGTAGAATTGCTAAATGTTAAGAGAGTCATTGGTGTATTATGTGGGTGTTGAAACCCACTTTTGTCGTCATATGTGTGGTGTCTTCCCTGGCTGGGAATTTACTTGTATTACTGCTTTCTGATGAGTATTATGTGTTCCCTGGCCGGGAATTATGTTATGTGCTGTGCTCTTTTTTTTGGGATAGCTCTATTATGGGGAGACTCTGCCCAAATTTTTATAAAAGTTCACAATGTGAAAAATGGCACCAAGAGGTTGGTAAAGGGCAATCATATGAGTCTTTTATTGTTAGGATGATGATCTTACAACATTGAGTATTAAAGGAAGTTTTGTAATTGACATTCAATGGTAAAGTATCATCTGAGCTTCCCGATTGACTTTTTATAGAAAGCATGTACCACACATAGTGGTTAATACACTAATCAAGGGTTAAGGGCTTGGGGTCCTTACAGGAAGGGTAGCCAGTGGTCCCGCCTTGCCTGGGACTTTGGAGACAATGTCTGATGCCAGGGGAGAACTGCAGACTGGGAACCATCTACAACTGTTACCTACCTTGTACGACCTCCCTGCTTTTGTGATTCTGTCTGCATCCGAGGATACGTCAGCAACCATTTCGGCCTCAGCTCGGCTGTCCTAGCCAGCTGCTGCCTGCCCCAACCTCTTGAGGTTCATCTTTGCCTCAGCTCGGAGGGTGCCCCGAGGACTCATGGCCAAGGAGTGCGAGTAATAGGGCTCTGTTGAGAAAGGCCACGGCAGCTGACTAGAGGTGGTCATGCCCGGTGTCAACTCGGCTCGGGCGGCGAGCTTGAAGAGCACAGCACGGTATCCGTCCCGACGACTTCTTTTGCCGGGCTATAAACGGGTCCCCAACTGACCGGGCCCAAATAAAGTTCTTGTCCCTAAACCTATTGGGCCTCCAGGGCTAGGGATATCATCAGTATCCCCCCCAAGTCGAGCTAGAGTAGCGCTGCCTCGACTAATGGGTTTATGACGAACTTTATTCACTCCTGACACCTTGGTCATTTGATTGGACAACTCATGGTCCCGGGGTCATAGCTGTCTTGCACCAAACCCTAGGATGGGATGTCAGGCCACGTGCCCTTATCTGGCGCTCCGACCGTTCAGATTCCTTAATCCGCACCGTTGGTTTGGGCCTGGCTTCTCGGCCCACTCGCCATATCCCCTATAAATAGAGGCTCCCAGTCACTTTCATTCACTTGTGCTCTAGGCCGGATCAATCGTCTCTCCTAAATCTTGTAAGTCAGCTCTGCCTTTTTCTATTCCTTTTAATGTCAAACTCCACATCTTCCACCTCTGGTGCTCTCTTTCGTGGGGAGGACGAGGACGCCGAGGTGTCTGAGCTACCCAGCCCATCAGGTAGTCTGCACCACTCCGAAGTACTAATAACTAAGTTGAAGAGAGAGAGAACAAAATGAGACTTGAATCGGGAGAATAGCTGAGTGTACAGGCTACGGCTCCCGAGGGAAACATTCCCGCGGTGGCACCCCTCCGACAGGTCCCTCCTAGAATATTTGATCCCTCTCTCCCCACCTTTGAGGTTTTTGACCCGAGGAGTCTGACCCAGGCTGGACTTACTTGGTACGAGATTCTCCGTACGTGGTTTATCCCGTCGGACCACGACGTCCGGGTTCCTAGGGCTGGTGAGCGTCCGCATCTCCCCCCGCCCGGGTACTTTCCCTTCTTCATCGAGCAGCTTAAGAGCGGGCTCCGCTTTCCTATCCCCCTTCCTTACCAAGAGTTCTCCCATTTCCATTGCGTTTCTCTGAGCCAACTTACCCCCAAGTCTTACCAGAGCCTGGTCTCTGCCACCCGCCCTCTTTCGATCCCTGGGTCTACCTTTCTCCCCTACCATTCTTCATTATTTTATCCAGGTTAAGAAAACCCAGTCTCTCGGGGTGTTTTACTTTGGTGTCCGGACATTCTATAAGTTTTTAAATAACATCCCGAGCTCCCGTAAAGGATGGAAACAGACCTACTTTTTTGTTAAACCACCTCGACGTTGGGCCTGCCCCATGGCCTGGCGAGATTCCCTATCGGCCCCACGATCTCCTTACCCAAAAAATATAAAGAAGACGTGTTCTTCCAAACGGTTATTTCGACCATTGGGGCTCGGTGTTTCGATTCGGCTTCCCTGATCAGGGAGGACGTACTCATGCGTTTTGGGCTGAGCTCCTATCCAGACCTCCCTGGTGGTACGTTCTTCCTATCTGGCCCCTTGCCCATATTTATAGATTGTTTCATATATCTGACCTGAGCCCTTTCTTTTGCAGATAACATGTCTCTTCAGCAGCTGTTATCCGCCATGGCGTCTCAGAAAAAAGCGGGTAAGGGGGCGGCTGGGGCAGGCCCTTTGAGCCAACCCCCTAGCGCCTCAGTTATCATTCCATTCCAGCCCTCCCCCGGGGCCAGCCCTCCCCGCGCTGAAGAGGTTAGGGAGGAAGCCGGCCTGTGGAAAAGGAAAAGGGGTAATGGCGCAGCGGGGATCTCGATCCGGGAAGAAGTGGCTACTTCACTGGTCATTCATGAGATTGACACCCCACCCGCTCCCCCCCCCCGATCCATCAGTCTGCTGCTCCCGCCGACCCTTGTTCGCCCGGGGTGCCAGTGGGTTATACTCGAGAGGTCAGCTTGATTAATTCTGCCCCATCGGGCCTCCCTACTCAAATCGTGGAGTGTTTGTGTAGGGTCTTCCTACCTTAACAGTGTTAAATAGAACATAAAAAGGGCTAATCATGCATTAAACAACATCTTAAGGTTCCGGTTGTTACACGAGCTAACAGGATTACAGGCCAAGATACAAAACTTCAAAAATAATTCATTACATTCCAAAAGAGAATGACATTTAGATTTACACTACTCCTAGAGTAGATACTAATCATGACTTTAATCCTATACATCCCTGTGTTCCTCGTAGCTCACAGCCTCAACCCGACCCTTAGTCCTTTAGTCCAAAAGTGTACCTACAGGGACAATCATCATGAGCATATACAATCGTACTTAACATCATAAGAATCATCATAGTAAATGCATGAAATATTGGTTAAGTAAATATGCTGGTTATTCATTAACTTCTTATTGTTGTCCCTGATTCATAATCATGCATATGGGCATCTTACCCTGTGGCATCTTACCACATTATAAACATCGCATGGCCTCTTACCATGTGGGGCATCTTACCCCGTGGCATCTTACCACAAATAACATCGTATGGCCTCTTACCATATGTGCATCTTACCCCGTGGCATCTTACCACATAATAACATCGTATGGCATCTTACCATGTGGGGCATCTTACCCCGTGGCATCTTACCACAAATAACATCGTATGGCTTCTTACCATATGGGCATCTTACCCCGTGGCATCTTACCACATAATAACATCGTATCACATCATTATATAAACATCGTATAAACATCATCATATAAACATCGTATATATTCATGCGATAAATGCATAGTCATAATGTAGGGATGTGTTTTACCGTCCGATGCCCGTACGTCTCTTACGTACCTTTTCAAAAGGAGGAGGAGTCAACAGACTTTATCTCCTTGATGGTGCCGGTACCTGGGATGGTTCTACAAGACCACACAATACCATATTAGATGCCTCAATACCATCTCACATCATAAACTTAACAAAATAAAACATCATCTTATTTTTCAACTTTCTGTCTCTCTCGATCGATCGGCCCCAAGGTCTCGATCGATCGAGAAACTGTGCACAAATAGTGCCCAAACATTCTGCCTCCATCGATCGATCGGAAGGAATTATCGATCGATCGAAGAGTTTCACCGATCCATCGGAAAATCCTTCGATCGATCGGCACCTGAATTTCAAACCATGCTTTAAACTTTCTGCTTCGCTCGATCTATCGGGACCAAAATCTCGATCGATCGAGCACTCTGAAAAATCGGGACTTCTCCAGATTTTCGAGCACCTCATTTCCTACCATCATTTCTACTTCATAAAGCGTAAAACATGCTTGAACAAAAATGTTATAAGCTTCATAAAACTACCATGCATGTGTTCAAATCAAAGGTTTAACAAAACCTAAGCTAACATGTATCATAACATCATCAAAATCTTCAACCTCATCCAAAAATTCAGGAAAACAGGGCATGCCAGTTCTGCCCAGATTTTCGAGGACCACTTTTTACAACAGGAAATCTAACACATAAAACATGTAATATGCTTGAACAAACATGCCATGAACTTCATCAAACTTACATGCAAGCATAAAAATCGAAGTTTCAACCTTGCTCAAACTCACATGCCAATAAAAACCTCAATAAAACTCAACACTCAACAATAAATCCAACCCTACCCAGCATGTTTGTCCACCACTTTTTGGCTCACGATTCTTACAAGAAAACAAGAATGAATTGTAAGCTTACCCTTCCTCTTAGCAGCTAAGATGATGGACGGAACTTGGAGAGAAGGAGGAGCCTTTTTGAGTGAGAGAAAATGAAATGGAATAAAGAGGAATGCATGCGTCCAATCAACCCATGCTGCTGAAATCATGGGTAGGGGCGTGGGTTCGCAGCTAGTGGGGGGGTGGTGTGGTTGGGGTGGTTATGTGGTATTTAATTGTGCCCCGGTATTTAGCACGATGTATTAAAAATATCCTAACTCGATATTTTTCATCTTTATTTAATTAATACATCCTTTAAAACACTCAACATGCCTCCCACCTGATATCATCAAATCATAATTATAACCCCCAATTAAATTACCACAACCCTCTTAAACACATCGTAAATCGTAGCACATAATCATATAACATTTCGGGGGTATTACATTACTCCACATGCATCATCATAACGGAACTAAACATAAAAACATACCAGAGAATAGTTCCGGATAGTGCTGCACCATATGCCGTTCCGTCTCCCACGTAGCCTCCTCGACACCCCGACGATCCCACTGAACTTTGACCATCGGTATAACTTTGCTCCGTAGTCTACGATCCTCTCGATCCAGAATTCTTATTGGTCGCTCCACGTAGGACACATCTGAGTCTAACTGGACTTCGTAGGCTGTAAGACATGAGACGGGTCTGGCTCATACTTCCGTAACATAGAGACATGGAAAACATCGTGTATGCCAGACAAGGATGGCGGTAGAGCCAAACGATATGCCAATGTACCGATACGCTGTAAAACCTCATATGGCCCAACATACCTCGGAGATAACTTTCCCCGCATCCCAAAACGAACCACACCCCTGAAGGGCGAGATCTTTAAGAAGACCCTGTCTCCTAACTGGAATTCCAGTGGTCGTCGCCGCTTATTGGCATAGGCCGCTTGCCTATCCTGGGCCGCTTTCATCTTTTGGCGTATCAACTTTATCTCACCTTCCATATCCTTGATCATATCCGGTCCTCCGACCGCTTTGCTAGTCAAGTCCTCCCAATACAGTGGTGATCTACATCGTCGTCCATACAGAGCTTCAAAAGGAGCCATTTGAATGCTCGCCTGATAACTGTTATTATAAGAGAACTCCACCAGCGGCACTGAATCCTGCCATGGAGTATCAAACTCCAAGATACATGCCCTCAACATGTCCTCGAGTGTGATGACCAGAGATTATGGATGTTAATCCCGGAGTGTTAATAACCCCTAAAGTTGTTTTACGTGGCAATTTGGAGTTTAATCGAAGTGTTGGGCCTTCCGGGCTCGTTTATTTGGGTAGTTGGGATCGTTGGATCCCGAGGTTGAGATTGTGTTCTCATTCCGGTGTAAAATCTAAGAGTTGGGTTGTTAAAGTGTCTCGGAATCTCGGGTGCTTTGTGTGGGCACCGGTAGGAGGTTTTTGAGTTAGAGAGAGAATTTTTGAAAACAGATGATTTTTAATGAATCGTGATGTATTTGTGGGGCTATTAGTATTTCGGGGTATTTTTGCTATAAATACCAGTTGAACCCGAGATTTTAATTATTGGAACCATTTTCCCCACCTTCCCTCTCTCTCCTCGCGCGCGCCATTCCCGATCCCCTTTGACCCCCGCCGCTTCCAGGCATGCGCCCACCGCCGTCCGGCCGCCGTTCGGCGCGTCCGACCCACCGGTGGCTTCGTCTCGTCCAGGCGCACCTTCCCATACCATCAATTCGAAGTTTGGCTGCAGAAAGCGCTAGGGTTAGAAACTGGATTCTGTCCGATTTTGGGGCTCGATTTTTGGTACGATTTTGGGGCTTTTATTCAGATGTTTTTGGGGCGTTTTGTGCTTTGATTTGGTTCGAAAATTTCTTACTTTGTAGTTCAAAAAAAATTGTTTCTTAATGGTTCGAATTTCATGCTGTGTGCGTGGGGTTATGTTCGAATTTTGGGGGTTTTTGGCAAGGAGTGATGATTCTTGCTATTGATCGATTAATTCATGCTTTAGATGTATTATGGTGCTTAGTTTGAGTTCAATTTGTGTTGTGAAGGTTCAAAAATTTGTGGGGAGTTCTTGAGCAATTTTCGATAATGGTTAATTGTCGTGTGTTGACAAAATTTTTGAGGGTTATGGGTGTCCTTGAGCATGGGTTGCATGTTCGTAAATAATTGTTAATTAATTTATCGTGTTAGCACATCGTTCCTCGGGGCATGGAACTCGAGCAAGGTTTGGCTCGGACTTCGGAAATTAAGGTACGTGCGACGTACGAGCATTACTTTATATAAGAGCATTTGTGAAATGCATAATGTATTTTAATTGCATTAGATGGTTGTGGGTATGGCTATATATATAAATGTTGATATGACTATGGAACGACCTAGTCTTGACATCGTTGCCACAAGTGTGCGTAATACTAAAGTAGTATAACCTTACATGAGATATGGGGTACTGGGTTTATATGACTATTGTAGGGCATTTGAGATGCCTGAGAATGATCGTGGAATCATGTATTCATTATAAGACATGTGAGATGTCTAAGTATAATGGAGAATTGGTAAAATAAATGCTAGGCATTTGAGCTATCTGTGATTGGTAGCAAAGTCGAAAAATCAGTATTAGATATCGAGATATCTATATTTATATGTATAATGAATTTGGAATCATTAATTATTGATACTTGAGAATCAGGCATGCTATGAGTTAAATCAATGTGTTGATTTACTGATTTTTGAGATTTGATGAGTTTGATGATTGTGAGAACAGGGACAGTACACGGAATCCCGGATGAGGACGTTGCCATCCAGGGAGTATCATTTAAAATTCATTAGTATTTACTTTTGTTGTAAATTATGAATTTCATTATTGTGATTATGGGATTTTTTGTATTGGTATGCTCACCCCGTTGGGGGCTGTCTCTGTTGGGGCAGGTGAACAGGTACATCGATGGCTGTGGAGCTGAGCTCGAGCTGTTGATTGGATGTACTCCCAGGATCGTGGTACCAGGGATTGATGGAGCACGGTATCGTATAGAGTACTTATATACACCCGAAGGTTATAACATATTTATGATGCTCGCATGTGAGCACGGTTATGCTTGTATATGGGTTGTATATAAAGGCATGAGCCTTTCTCTCTTTCATTCTATGTTGCATGCAATTAAGAGTAGAATTGCTAATGATATGAGAGTCATGGGTGTATTATGTGGGTGTTGAAACCCATTTATGTTGTTTTATGTGTGGTGTCTTCCCTGGCTGGGAATTTACTTAGCGTTGTTGTTTTCTGTTGAGTATGTGTTTTCCCTGGCCGGGAACTATATATTGTGATGCGCTTTTATTTCGGGATGGCTCTATTTATGGGGAGACTCTGCCCAAATTTTTATAAAAGTCTACCATGTGAAAAGTGGTGTAATGGGGATGGAAATGGGCGGAATCTATGAGTCTAATTCTGGGTAGAGATGATCTTAATGTTGAATATTAAAGAAATTTTGTAATTGCCATTCAATGGTAAAGTATCATCTGTGTTTCCCGATTGATTTTATTGAAAGCATGTACCACACATAATGATTAATACACTAATCAAGGGTTAAGGGCTTGGGGTCCTTACATTAGTGGTATCAGAGCAGTGGTTAGCTCTTTGGGGCTGTTAAGGGCCTAGGAAGTTATTGATAGCACTTATGCATGATGGCATTAATGTTGTATGACACAACTAGTTGTTTATGTGTTTTTATGATATGAAAAGTGGTGCTGCTAATCATTGTGGTTGCAGGAATCGTGTAGAATGTGATGGGATGGCATTAATGGTGATGTCTAGCCCTTCATGTATTATGTGTTAAGGGATCTGATTTTGTAAGAAAATCAGGAAAGGTGAGACGTACGGGCTTCGGACGGTAAAACGTGTTACACCTTTGATTATGTATATCATGGATAGTGAACCCTTACATGTGATGGTATATGTGAAATGATAGTGATATATATTGTGATAATGGAATCAACTGTTGTGCTTGATTATTGTGGTAGAATTGATGAATGTTCCGGTAGCCTTTATCTCCGAGCGAGGGAGGTACTTGCCGCTGTCATGACCAAGCGAGGTAACATGCCGCTGTCATTGTCGAAGCGAGGGGTCCTAAAAATCCGCTGTTGTATTGGGACCGGAAGAGTCACAATTCTAGTGATTAATGTGGAATATTGTGGTTATAACTGGAACGTGATATCGATCATTATATTGTGAACTGTGGTATTAACCTGGATGCAGGTACATGGAGCTAGTGGAAGTTCCGGTAGTTGTTATATTCGAGCGAGGGAGGTACTTGCCGCTGTCATATGAAGCGACGGTAATAAGATATTTGCCGCTGTCATGTCTAAGCGAGGTAACATGCCGCTGTTATTGTCGAAGCGAGGGATATCATATGATGTCGCTATATGTCGAAGCGAGGGGTCCTAAAATTCCGCTGCTATAACAAGACCGGAACAACCACATTATCAATATTGATAGCGATGTCTCATTCCGCTATGTTGGTTGGCGATGGTTCATGCCGCCAAGTGTATTAATAGCGATGTCTCATTCCGCTATGTTGGTTGGCGATGGTTCATGCCGCCAAGTGTATTGATAGCGATGTCTCATTCCGCTATATTGATTGGCGATGGTTCTTGCCGCCGGATATATTGATAGCGATGTCTCATTCCGCTATATTGATTGGCGATGGTTCTTGCCGCCGGATATATTGATAGCGAGGTCTCATTCCGCTATATTGATTGGCGATGGTTCTTGCCGCCGGATATATTGATAGCGATGGTTCATTCCGCTATATTGATTGGCGATGATTCTTGCCGCCGTATATATTCATAGCGATGGTTCGTTCCGCTATTCCATTGGCGATGACTTATGCCGCCGGGTGTTCATAGCGATGGTACATTCCGCTACATCTATGGCGATGGTTCATGCCGCCAGATGTCTATAGCGATGTGTTATGCCGCTGACTCTATGACGAGAGATTATGCCCCTGATTCTATAGCGACGAGTTATGCCGCTATGTACATGACGCTGGATTACGCCACCTACGAGCGATGGGTGCTGATTGAGTACCACTGTTGGATGACGGAGACAGGTATGCCGCTATATTGTTAGCAATGAGGTACGGCATATTACTGTTTATTTAGCACTATTGTGGATATCATGTGTTGATTTACTTATGCTGTCATGTGTTTGACGATGAGATTATAGACGTCGTGTATCGACATATACTGTCACGAGTCGACAATATTATTATATTATTTCAAAGTCATATGTTGACAGGTACCGTCACGGGATGACAATGACATAGTGGATGTTCTATGTAGACGTGTAGCGTCGTTTTGATGATTAATACATTTATGTTATGTATTAGGTTGTATGGTTTGAGTGCCGATGGTGAGCACATGGTAGAGTCTGGGTCACTAGTTGACGAGACCTTTTGCCGAGCATGTTGCTCGGTGGAGTATTGGATGTATTGTACCGGTAAATGTACCACCTCATGTTATAGAGGTAAATATTTGTCGAGCGATGATACCCTTGGGTATGCTCGTTGGTTCGGCTAGGGCCAAGTGATTGGTGGTAAGAGTAGTCATTGAGGAAACTACTCGCTTGTGTTGTGATGTAGGGTAGACATGGTTGCACCCACCCTGAGGGTGTGGGATAAATCTTATTGGATTATGATTGCATTATAAGTGAGCAAGGACACCGGGTTGTCCATTGTGCTTGGTATTTTAGAGATATGTTGGGCGATGACCCATTACTCTAACGGTTGTACGGTATGGCATACCGAGATGGAACATATGGTTTGTTGGTGGGCTTGATATGAGCCTATGGAGACAGCGCTTTGCTAGCCAGATATTGGGGGAAAGATATAGTGTGCTTGTTGGAGCCATGATACTACACGTTGGAACCGAGTTGGTGAATCGTATGATGATACGATGAAGACTTTTGGCAGGCTTTTGATTGTCCCTTTGTAGCATGATGTTCGAGGCATGTGACACCCCATGAGAACGTTTATACGTCTATTGTTTTGAGAGACTTGTCTGGGACAGCTCATAATGTTGAAGTACCAACAAGAGAGTCATCAAGTCGTTGTTGACTCGATCTGGGGAATCCGTGTACTTGGGATGCAATGGGTGTTATTGTATCCAGTTTTTTTTTTCCGAACGGTGGTTCGAGACTAGTGGATCTCGAGTTCGATAGCACTTCCCTTGTGGGGAAGGAGGTAGTATTATACCTATTTGGGGAATCTTTGAAGGATTCGGTAAGTTGGTACGTGTGGTGTTGATTTTGGGAATCACACCGTGTTGTTGATCGTCGATTATCATTCTCCTCTGGATGGGAATAACTCAGAATTGACAGTTGTGTTTGGGGCTTAGGGGTATGTTGTAGATACCCGAGCCAAGTGCATTGAGTATGCATGTGATGTCAGTGCTTAGGCAGGTATACCGGTGAGTGTACGGATACCAGTTACCGATTTCCTTTTGACAAGCATAGAGTTATGCTATTTTGGATGGCTAAATCTCTGATGAGAGATATGGAACACCTTGAGATTGGGAATCTCCATGGCACGATATTTATGAGAAACAATCGTGGAGTTAGTTGACTCCCTTTGAGGAGGGATTATCTTGTGAGGGTTGAGGTGTTTCCTTGTTGGTGTTTCCCTTCGAATTATGCGATAGCCTTCCCAACTTTGGATTGTTAAATCCTAGGATTAGCAAGGGATGGCAGGAATTCGCATTTATTGGGTGTCGCTGTCGACACAAGCGTTGAGGATGCCATGGGTTTATTGCTTGTCCTTTCAGAATTTGAACTCTGTGGAGTCTCGATGGTTTATTTATGATCAGGATGTGATCCTTGGAATATCCGGAGGTGGACATCTTGTGAGATGTCTTTTGTGTGAATCTGTGGCCGTGAGTTGCCCAAATTGAGTTGCAATGATGCGACTGCTCATTTGATGGAGGAGGTTTGGAAGTGGAGACCAGGTTTGGTTTGTGTACATCGTAGTATACTAGTGTTTCCCTCGTAACGATGTATGTTAGACATCGTGAGTCATGATAGAGATGTCATTGAATGATAGCTACGATGGAATCGGGAGCGATTCGAATCCTTGCAGTTTCAGTTGACTAACTGCTTTTGGATTGTTAGCGTTGAGTTGTGCTGACGCTCTTTGACGTTATGATGGATTTGGAAGTCTATTCCACTCCAGAGTTTGACACGAGGTCAACGTTCTCACGGTTGAGGTGTCATTCATGATGCGTTCTTACTAGTTGTATTAGAACTAAGGTGACTGTCCGATTTACGGTCGTAAGTATTGGTTGTTTTGCAGTCATGAGGGACTGACTTTTGGGATGAACCGCATCGAGGTACGTTTTGCCTCTTGGGTGATAAGTTGGTTTTGGTAGGTCACTCTGTTTCAGAGTTTGATGTGAAGTAAGTATCCTCGCGTTTATTAAGACGATTCTGATATGGTCAAGAATCGAGGTTATGGCTTCATGTTGTTGGGTAGCCTGGGTGTTACGTATTACACCGGTGCTAATTTCGAGGACGAAATTATTTTAGTGGGGGATATTGTGATGACCATAGATTATGGATGTTAATCCCGGAGTGTTAATAACCCCTAAAGTTGTTTTACGTGGCAATTTGGAGTTTAATCGAAGTGTTGGGCCTTCCGGGCTCGTTTATTTGGGTAGTTGGGATCGTTGGATCCCGAGGTTGAGATTGTGTTCTCATTCTGGTGTAAAATCTAAGAGTTGGGTTGTTAAAGTGTCTCGGAATCTCGGGTGCTTTGTGTGGGCACCGGTAGGAGGTTTTTGAGTTAGAGAGAGAATTTTTGAAAACAGATGATGTTTAATGAATCATGATGTATTTGTGGGGCTATTAGTATTTCGGGGTATTTTTGCTATAAATACCAGTTGAACCCGAGATTTTAATTATTGGAACCATTTTTCCCACCTTCCCTCTCTCTCCTCGCGCGCGCCATTCCCGATCCCTTTGACCCCCGCCGCTTCCAGGCCTGCGCCCGCCGCCGTCCGGCCGCCGTTCGGCGCGTCCGACCCACCGGTGGCTTCGTCTCGTCCACGCGCACCTTCCCATACCATCAATTCGAAGTTTGGTCGCGATTTGAGTTCGGATTTCTGCAGAAAGCGCTAGGGTTCGAAACTGGATTCTGTCCGATTTTGGGGCTCGATTTTTGGTACGATTTTGGGGCTTTTATTCAGGTGTTTTTGGGGCGTTTTGTGCTTTGATTTGGGTCGAAAATTTCTTACTTTGTAGTTCAAAAAAAATTGTTGCTTAATGGTTCGAATTTCATGCTGTGTGCGTGGGGTTATGTTCGAATTTTGGGGGTTTTTGGCAAGGAGTGATGATTCTTGCTATTGATCGATTAATTCATGCTTTAGATGTATTATGGTGCTTAGTTTGAGTTCGATTTGTGTTGTGAAGGTTCGAAAATTTGTGGGGAGTTCTTGAGCAATTTTCGATAATGGTTAATTGTCGTGTGTTGACAATATTTTTGAGGGTTATGGGTGTGCTTGAGCATGGGTTGCATGTTCGTAAATAATTGTGAATTAATTTATCGTGTTAGCACATCGTTCCTCGGGGCATGGAACTCGAGCAAGGTTTGGCTCGGACTTCGGAAATTTAAGGTACGTGCGACGTACGAGCATTACTTTATATAAGAGCATTTGTGAAATGCATAACGTATTTTAATTGCATTAGATGGTTGTGGGTATGGCTATATATATAAGTGTTGATATGACTATGGAACGACCTAGTCTTGACATCGCTGCCACAAGTGTGCGTAATACTAAAGTAGTATAACCTTACATGAGATATGGGGTACTAGGTTTATATGACTATTGTAGGGCATTTGAGATGCCTGAGAATGATCGTGGAATCATGTATTCATTATAAGACATGTGAGATGTCTAAGTATAATGGAGAATTGGTAAAATAAATGCTAGGCATTTGAGCTATCTGTGATTGGTAGCAAAGTCGAAAAATCAGTATTAGATATCGAGATATCTATATTTGTATGTATAATGAATTTGGAATCATTAATTATTGATACTTGAGAATCAGGCATGCTATGAGTTAAATCAATGTGTTGATTTACTGATTTTTGAGATTTGATGAGTTTGATGATTGTGAGAACAGGGACAGTACACGGAATCCCGGATGAGGACGTTGCCATCCAGGGAGTATCATTTAAAATTCATTAGTATTTACTTTTGTTGTAAATTATGAATTTCATTATTGTGATTATGGGATTTTGTGTATTGGTATACTCACCCCGTTGGGGGCTGTCTCTGTTGGGGCAGGTGAACAGGTACATCGATGGCTGTGGAGCTGAGCTCGAGCTGTTGATTGGATGTACTCCCAGGATCGTGGTACCAGGGCTTGATGGAGCACGGTATCGTATAGAGTACTTATATACACCCGAAGGTTATATACATATTTATGATGCTCGCATGTGATCACGGTTATGCTTGTATATGGGTTGTATATAAAGGCATGAGCCTTTCTCTCTTTCATTCTATGTTGCATGCAATTAAGAGTAGAATTGCTAATGATATGAGAGTCATGGGTGTATTATGTGGGTGTTGAAACCCATTTATGTTGTTTTATGTGTGGTGTCTTCCCTGGCTGGGAATTTACTTAGCGTTGCTGTGTTCTGTTGAGTATGTGTTTTCCCTGGCCGGGAACTATATATTGTGATGCGCTTTTATTTCGGGATGGCTCTATTTATGGGAGACTCTGCCCAAATTTTTATAAAAGTCTACCATGTGAAAAGTGGTGTAATGGGGATGGAAATGGGCGGAATCTATGAGTCTAATTGTGGGTAGAGATGATCTTAATGTTGAATATTAAAGAAATTTTGTAATTGTCATTCAATGGTAAAGTATCATCTGTGTTTCCCGATTGATTTTATTGAAAGCATGTACCACACATAATGATTAATACACTAATCAAGGGTTAAGGGCTTGGGGTCCTTACATCGAGCGTCTGAATGGTACGCTCTGTTTGGCCGTCTGTCTGAGGGTGATAGGCCGTACTCAGTCTCACCTCTGTGCCCAAAGCTGTCTGGAGACCCTCCCAGAAATGTGAAGTGAACCTCGGGTCCCTGTCAGACACTACCGAGACTGGAATACCATGCAATCTGACCACATCCCGTATATACATCTGGGCCATCTTCAAGTATGTATATGACATACTGTAAGGGATGAAATGAGCCGTCTTCGTCAGCCTATCCACGATCACCCAGATCGCATCAAATCCTGAGGCCGTCATTGGCAAGTGGGTCACGAAGTCCATAGATATATGCTCCCACTTCCATTGGCAAGTGGGTCACGAAGTCCACTGTCTTCAGCACTGCTGCTCGCGATCGATCGCGGAAGGCACCGATCGATCGCCGAGCTCTGGGCATCCGATTTTTGGGCACTATTCACCCATCTTCAACCCCAACTCAAACAAACTCAATTAATCCAACACTAACCATACAAAACCACTCAAAACCATCAATAAACATCTACATTAACTCATATATTTAACATCCACCCAAAATAATACCAAAACCACAACAAACCAACACAAACCCATTTTAAAACCCTTCAAAATCAACCCAAACTTAAATAAAACACAACAAAATTAACCATGAGGTATCCATACCTCTTGGGGACCTCAAATCACCCAATATACTCCACAAATCAAGATTTTTGAAAGGTTTCTCTTCACCCCAAAGCTGGAACTCGAAAATGGAGAGAAAGGGGAAGGGTTTGGGTGATGTTTGGTAAAGGTAAAGTGAGAGTGGATGAGGTGGGGTTTGGGTATAAAAGTTGAGTTAATAAAAAAATGCAATCCACAACCCATGGTGTATAAAACACCCCAACATGATATTTTCCAAAGCATTAAACCAAATGCACCAAAATATCAATTAAACACATGATTTCTAATTAATTGCTAACCAAGGCAAATAAATCATGCTTCCAACCATAGTTCCCAACATGCCCATCATGCACCCTGAAATGCTATCCCGGGTCACTCTATCACGTGACTAAGCATTTCCACATAATAATTCCAACACAATATTAATTACCACCATAATTAATCATATAAACACAATTAATGCACCAAGTTGCAATTAATCATTTCGGGGATATCACAATACTCCCCTACTTATAAGATTTCGTCCTCGAAATCACATGCACTTACCCCAAAAGGAAACTAAACATAAACACATACCAGAGAATAGTTCCGGGTAGTGCTGCACCATATGCCGCTCCGTCTCCCACGTAGCCTCCTCGACACCCCTGCGATCCCACTGAACCCTGATCATAGGTATCACTTTGTTCCGAAGTCTACGGTCTGCTCGATCCAGAATTCTGACAGGCCGTTCCACATAAGATACATCTGATTCTAACTGAACTTCGGAAGGCTGTAACACATGCGACGGATCCGGCTCATACTTCCGCAGCATCGATACATGAAACACATCATGTATACCAGATAAAGAAGGCGGCAAAGCCAGTCGGTAAGCTAAGGTGCCAATGCGCTGCAAAATCTCGTACGGTCCAACATACCTCGGAGACAGTTTCCCGCGCATCCCAAATCGCACAACGCCCCTGAAGGCGAGATCTTCAAAAAGACCTTATCTCCCAACTGAAATTCCAACGGTCTCCGCCGTTTATTTGCATAAGCTGCCTGTCTGTCCTGGGCCGCTTTCATTTTCTGCCTTATCGTCTTTATCTTTTCTTCCATCTCCCGAATCAACTCCGGTCCTCCGACCGATTTGCGGTCCAAATCATCCCAACATAAGGGTGATCTACACCGTCTGCCATAAAGAGCTTCAAACGGAGCCATCTGAATACTCGCCTGGTAGTTATTGTTATAAGAAAATTCTACCAAAGGCACTGAATCCTGCCAAGAGGCATCGAACTCCAAAACGCAAGCTCTCAACATGTCCTCGAGCGTCTGGATAGTACGCTCGGTCTGGCCATCCGTCTGAGGATGATAAGCAGTGCTCAATCTGACTTCAGTTCCCAAGGCTGACTGAAGGCCTTCCCAGAAATGAGATGTGAATCGCGGATCTCGATCTGACACTATGGAAACGGGGATCCCATGCAATCTCACCACATCTCTAATATACAACTGCGCCATCCTCAAAAAGGTGAAAGTCATGCTATAGGGGATAAAATGAGCTACCGTGGTCAAACGATCCACGATCACCCAAATAGCATCGAAGCCTGAAGCACTCCTCGGCAGGTGAGTCACGAAGTCCATGGAAATGTGTTCCCACTTCCACTTCGGTATCTCCAAGCTTCTCAACTCGCCGCCAGGTCTCTGTCTCTCCGCTTTAACCTGCTGGCAGATCAAACACCTCTTTACAAAAGCGACGACGTCACTCTTCATCCTTTTCCACCAAAACTGACCACGTAGATCTTTATACATCTTCTTCCCGCCTGGGTGGATGCTAAGTCTGCTACTATGAGCTCGCTCCAAGATCCCTCTACGCAACTCCGGCGTACTCGGAACCACCCATCGGTCACCCAATCTCAAAGACCCGTCATCGGCCACTCTGAATTTCGTTGGCTGACCTAGATGTACTAAAGATAACCACCTCTGAACCTCATCGTCTGACCTCTGAGCCCTCCTGATGTTCTCATAGATATCTGGCTCGGCTAGCAAAGTCGATACATACACAGGCGATGCATCTATGTCAAACTCATAGCCTAGATGGCAATAGGAGGTCATCATGGCTGACAAATGGATGACGTCCTCAGCAGAACTCCTCACTTTCCGGCTCGAAGCATCTGCTGTCAAATTAGCTTTTCCGGGATGGTACTCGATCTCACAATCATAGTCCTTGAGTAGGTCCATCCATCTCCTCTGCCTCATGTTCAGCTCCGCCTGAGTGAATAAAAACTTGAGGCTCTTGTGATCCGTGTAAATGGTAAATGAAGTACCATACAAATAATGCCTCCAAATCTTCAGGGCGAAGATGATAGCCGCCAATTCCAAGTCATGAACTGGATATCTGGTCTCATGCGGCTTCAACTGCCTCGATGCATAAGCTACCACATGCTTATCTTGCATCAGAACACACCCAAGGCCCTGGAGTGATGCATCAGTATACAGAACAAATCTGGAGTTCTCCGTAGGGATCACTAACACTGGCGCCGTCGTCAACCGGTGCTTTAACTCCTGGAAGCTCTCCTCACAAGCTTCTGACCAAAAGAATGGTACACCCTTCTGGGTCAACTGTGTCAACGGCTTGGCAATCTTCGAAAAGCCCTCGACAAAGCGTCGATAATACCCGGCCAAGCCAAGAAAACTCCGGATCTCAGGCACAGAAGTGGGGGCAGCCCACTCCATCACAGCCTCAATCTTCTTGGGATCTACAGATATTCCGCTGCTCGATATGACATGCCCCAGAAACACTACACTGCTCAGCCAAAATTCACACTTACTGAGCTTAGCATACAACTGATGCTCTCTGAGAACCTGAAGCACTGTCTTCAAGTGTTTCACATGCTCTTCCTCACTCCGGGAGTAGATGAGAATGTCGTCAATAAACACAATGACGAACTGATCAAGATACGGTTGAAACACTCTGTTCATCAGACTCATAAAGACTGTTGGAGCATTCGTCACGCCGAACGGCATCACTAGGAACTCATAATGTCCATATCGGGTCCGGAATGCTGTCTTCTGCACATCTTCCTCTCTGACTCGAATCTGATGATACCCGGATCTCAAATCAATCTTGCTATACACCCTGGTACCTTGCAACTGATCAAACAGATCGTCGATCCTTGGAAGAGGATACTTGTTCTTCACTGTAGCCTTATTCAGTTGCCGGTAATCGTTACACAACCGCATCGAGCCGTCCTTCTTCTTCACAAAGAGAACTGGTGCGCCCCATGGCGACACGCTCGGGCGTATATATCCCTTGTCAAGGAGATCCTGCAACTGTTCTTTCAACTCTCTCAACTCAGCCGGTGCCATCCTATAAGGTGCACGAGAGATAGCGGATGTCCCTGGCAACAGCTCGATCCCAAACTCAACTTCCCTAGCCGGTGGGAATCATGGGATCTCTTCTGGGAATATATCAGCAAACTCTGCCACTACCGGCACATCCTCAACTCTTAGTTCTTTATTCTCCCCAGACGTGTCTACGGCATAGATGAGATAACCCGTGTGTCCACGTTCCAACAACTGAGTCATCTTGATCGCTGAAATCAACAGAATCTTCGCACGAGAACCATTGCCAAAGAAAGTCCACTGACTGCCCAATTCAGGTCTGAACTTCACTGTCCTCTGCCGGCAATCTACCACTGCCTGATATCTGTTCAGAACATCAATACCCAAGATGCAGTCGAAGTCTGACATGCCCAACACAATCAAGTCTGATCTCAATTCGTTGCCCTCAAAATAAATGAGGCAGTCTGCCATGAACTGATCAGCAACGACATTTCTTCCAGTGGGTGTCGAGACAAGGAGAGGCGTGGGTAGAGAAGACGTGCGCATATGGTGTCTTTCCACAAAACCCACCGATACAAAAGAATGGGAGGCACCTGTATCGATCAAAATAAAAGTAGGGTACGTAAATAAATGACACGTACCGGCGATCACCTCCTCTGGGGCTGCCTGGGCCTGCTCTCTGGTCAGTGCATACACCTGTCCCTGGGGCGGTCCCACTGTCTGACCTCCCGATGGTCGAGGTCCAAACTGCTGCCTCTGCTGCACTGTCCTGTCATCAAACCTCGGCCTGTTGCCCTGAAACTCTGACTGTCCTCCCCGGGTGGGGCAATACCGAGCGATGTGGCCCATCTTGCCACAGATATAACAGGCAGGACACTTGTTTGAAGAATGTAGCCCTCCACAATTGTCGCACCAAGGCTCTCCCGGCCTATTCCCTTGTGAAGGCCCTCGACTGGCCGACCAATTCTTCTTGTTATCATGTTTCTGACCAAAGTACTTCTTTCCACCAAATCGCGAAGATGAAGAGGCACCACGAGGTTTAAATGGCTCTCCTCGGGGCCTCAAGCTGTCATTAGTCTGCCTCTGTTGCGGTACTGGTGGTGGCATAGCACTAGGATAAGCTCCCACCCCAAGCTCGGCAAGCTCCGCCCTTGTGAGAGCATCATCAAAAGAAGTTGGGTTATTGGTGATAACCCGGTCATAGAGCTCCGGTCGCAACCCCTTCATAAAGTTCCTCATCTTTGCGTGCCCATTAGTGGCAATGTGGGGAACATACCTCAGCAACGAAGAGTACCGCGTGGCATAGTCTGACACCGTCATGTTCCCCTGTTTCAAACTTGTAAATTCGTCCTCCTTTGTCTGTCTCGCCGCTGCGGAGAAGTACCGGTTCAGAAACCTAGTCCTGAAGAGTGTCCAATCAATCACAGCGCCTAGTGCTCTTAGCTCCATCACCGTGCTCCTCCACCACATCAGAGGTTTCTTAGCTAACTGAAACTCCGCCAGCCTCAGCCAAGCTGTAACAGCACAAGGAGCCGATACAAAGATTTGTTCAAGTCTTTCCAGCCACTCTTCAGCCTCTTCTCCGGACTCTGTCCCCTCAAACCGGGGCGGATGGTAAGACAGAAATTGCGTCAAACTGATCTCACCCGGTAGTAATAACTGAGCTACGGGTTCCATGCCTACGGCCGGTGGAGGTAGAGGGTTCACTTGTCCAATACTTGCGTTCACACTACCAACATCTCCAACCTCCTCATTAGCAGCCATGCTGTAACACAAATGTTAACAACAATTCCAAAGCAATATATATATTATGCCGTTAGATAACAGGAATGAGAATAAGCACGTTAGTATAACAGGATATACATTAATATGCACCACATGCATAAACATGCTTCAAATGTAAGCACCTAGCCAAACATGCTAAGGCTACCCTTCACTCGTTCCCGGGTTCTCTAACCACTGCTCTGATACCACTAATGTAAGGACCCTAATCCTTAAGTGCGGAATCAAGGCATAATAGAGCTAATATAAAATATCAGAGTGTAAAAGAACGTGTTGAGTCTATGAGCTTAAGCATTACATGCCAAAAATAAGGACTGCCAAATGGATTAATTACATTCCAATCAATGAATGTGTTCAATTATAGTTTTATACTACTCCTAGAGTAGATACTATCCAAAATAATCATGTCCTTCAAGTCCCAAAAGCATCCTCAAAAGCTCACCATCTCAACCCGTCTAGCCCTTCTATCATGCCAAACGTGTACCTACAAGGACAACCCCCAAACATGAGCAATAATAATCATTCATATTCAACACAATATGAAGATAAAGCGTAAATGCATAATCATAATAAAACACTTCCTGTTTTCCCCATGCATTTCAAACGCTTCCCGTTTGGTTGTCCCTGTACCATAACTCATGAGTATAATCAATAGATTATTTTTAATGGTCTAAACATGTCATGACATATGCCATCTCATCAATACCAAATACTGATCACCAATCCCTAGTCTGTCCATCACAATGTATTTTAATGCCCCTCGCTTATTTACATATAGGCGGCATAGGATAACCTCGCTTCAATGGACATGCGGGACTCCCACCCCTCGCCTCACATTGAGCGGCAAATACCCTTTCCTCGCCCTATATGATAACCACGCTCAAATGTGACATGCGGCGCTCCCACCCCTCGCTTCACATTTAGCGGAACCAAAACAAATAGCGGCAAACATTAAAATCATCAAGGGATGACCACGACTCATGGGATGTGCACCAATAATCATATGCATCTATAAACATCATGCATAACATGTATTTGCATCCACAATGCAATACCACATATATACTCGCATCCACAATGCATAAACAATGAGTATATAAGATACATGTACCGTTGGGTGCCCGTACGTCCACTACGTGCCTTTCCAAAATGTAGGATATGGTAGGACTTCAATGCCTTGGCTGTGTTGCCACCTGGGATGGTTCTACACATTCACACAAATCAATATTAAAACCCAATAATAGTCCAATACCAAAAATCCTACAAAAAAAATCCAAAAACACCAAATTTGGTGTCTCGCGATCGATCGCCATACAGCCCCGATCGATCGCGAGACCCCACTGTCTCGAGCAACAAAATTTGCCAATCCGCGATCGATCGCTGAGTTTGCGCCGATCGATCGCGCCAAACTCGCGATCGATCGCTGAAGTCCACTGTCTTCAGCACTGCTGCTCGCGATCGATCGCGGAAGGCACCGATCGATCGCCGAGCTCTGGGCATCCGATTTTCGGGCACTATTCACCCATCTTCAACCCCAACTCAAACAAACTCAATTAATCCAACACTTAATCATACAAAACCACTCAAAACCATCAATAAACATCTACATTAACTCATATATTTAACATCCACCCAAAATAATACCAAAACCACATCAACCCAACACAAACCCATTTTAAAACCCTTCAAAATCAACCCAAACTTAAATAAAACACAACCAAATTAACCATGAGGTATCCATACCTCTTGGGGACCTCAAATCACCCAATATACTCCACAAATCAAGATTTTTGAAAGGTTTCTCTTCACCCCAAAGCTGGAACTCGAAAATGGAGAGAAAGGGGAAGGGTTTGGGTGATGTTTGGTAAAGGTAAAGTGAGAGTGGATGAGGTGGGGTTTGGGTATAAAAGTTGAGTTAATAAAAAAATGCAATCCACAACCCATGGTGTATAAAACACCCCAACATTATATTTTCCAAAGCATTAAACCAAATGCACCAAAATATCAATTAAACACATGATTTCTAATTAATTGCTAATAAAGGCAAATAAATCATGCTTCCAACCATAGTTCCCAACATGCCCATCATGCACCCTGAAATGCTATCCCGGGTCACTCTATCACGTGACTAAGCATTTCCACATAATAATTCCAACACAATATTAATTACCACCATAATTAATCATATAAACACAATTAATGCACCAAGTTGCAATTAATCATTTCGGGGATATCACAACATTACTCCCCTACTTATAAGATTTCGTCCTCGAAATCGCATGCACTTACCCCAAAAGAAACTAAACATAAATCACATACCAGAGAATAGTTCCAGGTAGTGCTGTACCATATGCCGCTCCGTCTCCCACGTAGCCTCCTCGACACCCCGACGATCCCACTGAACTTTGACCATCGGTATAATTTGACTTCGCAATCTGCGATCCTCACGATCCAGAATTCTGACCGGTCGTTCAACGTAGGATACATCTGAGTCCAACTGCACTTCAGTTGGCTGTAAAACATGAGACGGGTCTGGCTCACACTTCCGTAGCATAGAAACGTGGAAAACATCATGAATCCCAGATAAAGACGGCGGTAGAGCCAAACGGTAGGCAAAATGCCGATACGCTGCAATACTTCATATGGCCCAACATACCTCGGGGATAACTTCCCCGCATACCAAAACGAACTACACCCCTGAAGGGTGAGATTTTCAAGAAGACCTTGTCTCCTGACTGGAAATCTAGCGGTCGTCGCCGCTCATTGGCATAGGTCGCTTGCCTATCCTGGGCCGCTTTCATCTTTTGGCGTATCAACTTTATCTTGTCTTACATATCCTTAATCATATCCGGTCCTCCGACCGCTTTACTAGTCAAGTCCTCCCAATACAGCGGTGACCTACATCGTCGTCCGTAAAGAGCTTCAAAAGGAGTTATTTGAATGCTCGTCTGATAGCTGTTAATATAAGAGAACTCTACTAGTAGCACTGAATCTTGCCATGGAGTATTAAACTCCAAAGTACATGCCCTCAACATGTTCACAAGTGTCCGCATGGTACGCTTCGTCTGACCACCCGTCTGAGGGTGATAATCTGTACTCAGTCTCACCTCTGTGCCCAAAGCTGTCTGAAGACCCTCCCAGAAATGCGGAGTGAACCTCGGGTCCCTATCAGACACTATCGAGACTGGAATACCATGTAATCTCACCACACCTCGCACATATAATTGGGTCATCTTTAGGTACGCAAAAGTCATACAGTAGGGGATGGAGTGAGCTACCTTCGTTAGCCTATCCACGATCACCCAGATCGCATCAAATCCAGAGGCCGTCCTTGGTAAGTGGGTCACAAAGTCCATAATGATATGCCTCCACTTCCACTTAGGTACCTTCAAGCTCTTCAGCTCGTCACCAGGCCTCTGCCTTTCTGCCTTTACCTGTTGGCAGATCAAACATCTTTTAACAAAAGCGATCACATCGTGTTTCATGCGTCTCCACCAGAACTGACCATTTAGGTCCTTATACATTTTCCTTCCTCCTGGGTGGATATTGAACCGACTACTATGAGCCCGTTCCGATATTCCTTTAAGAAACTCCGGCGTATCTGAGACTACCCATCGGTTGCCCAGCCTCAAGGAATCATTTCTGCCATTCTGAACTTTGGTGGCTGTCCTCGAAGTACTAAAACGACCACCTCTGAACCCCATCATCTGACCTCTGGGCTTTCCTAATAGCCTCAAATAAGTCTGGCTCAGCCAACAAGGTCGACACTCGCACCGGCGACGTGTCCACATCAAAATCGTAGCCCAAATGGCAACAAGAGATCATCATAGCTGATAAAATTCATGACATCCATCTTATTTGTCGCATATTCATCTCAGCTTGTGTGAACAAAACTCCAGGCTCTTATGGTCCGTGTAGATGGTAAACGACGTACCATGCAAGTAATGCCTCCAAATCTTCAAGGCAAATATAACGGTTGCCAGCTCCAAATCATGGACTGGGTACCTATCCTCATGTGGTTGTAACCGCCTCGATGCATAAGCCACCACATGCTTATCTTGCATCAACACATAGTCCAAACCCTGCAGTGATGCATTCGTGTACAAGGCAACCCTCTTATTCTCAGAAGGAATCACCAACATAGGTGTCGTAGTCTTGGAAGCTTTCCTCACAAGCTTCGGACCAATAGAACGACACTCCTTTCTGAGTCAGCTGTGCCAGGGGTCTGGCAATCCCTAAGGATCTGGAGTACTGTTCTCAAGTGCTTTACGTGTTCCTCTTTAGTTCGAGAGTAAATAAGCATATCGTCAATGAAAACTTATGACGAACTGATCCAAATATGGTTGGAGCACCCTGTTCATCAGGCTCATAAAACAGCTGGGGCATTCGTCACCCTAAAAGGCATGACTAAGAATCCGTAGTGCCCATATCTAATCCTGGAAGCTGTCTTCCGTACATCATCCTCTCGAACTCGAATCTGATGATACTCCGACCTCAGATCGATCTTACTGTAGAGCCTCGTACTCAGCAGCTGATCAAACAAATCATCAATCCTCGGAAGCGGATACTTATTCTTTACAGTAGCTTTGTTCAGTTGTCTGTAATCGACGCGCAGCCGCATCGAACCATCTTTCTTCTTATCAAACAAAACTGGCGCACCCCAGGGCGATACGCTAGGGCGTATATAGCCCTTGTCAAGGAGCTCCTGCAACTGAACATTTAATTCTCTTAGCTCCGCTGGTGCCATCCTATACGGGGCACGAGAAATGGTAGACGTCTCTGGTAGTAACTTAATCCCAAACTCGACCTCTCTCGTCGGTGGGAATCCGGGAATCTCTTCCGGAGATACATCAGGAAACACCGCCACTACGGGCACATCCTCAACCTTTAACTCTTTCCTATTTTCAGTAATATCAACAGCATAGATGAGATATCCTTTGTGGTCTCATTCCTAATAACTGTGCCATCTTGACAGCAGATATTAACGGAATCCTTGAACGGGAACCATCCCCATAGAATGTCCATTGGACCCTCATATCAGACCTGAATCAGACAGTCTTTGTCTGTAGTCCACAACTGCCTGATACTCGTTCAGCACCTCGATGCCCACAATGCATTCGAAGCCTGGCATTCCCAGAACAATCAAGTCTGTCCTCAGCTCGTTATCCTCAAAATAAATGAGGTCGTCATAGACAATCTGATCAGTCGTCAAACTTCTTCCAGCGGGTGTCGAGACTACAAGAGGCATGGGCGACGGAGGAGTGCATATGAAATCGCATCACTTACTTCAGCATTTTCTGCCATACTGCAAGACAAGGGTTAACAACAATACCCAAAAGCAGTTCATATAATACCTCGTTAGAAAAATAAAACATGTTAGCATAGCATCCTATACTTCTTATGTAACATATGCACACAACATGTTTACAAGTAAGCACCTAGCCAACTTATTGCTAAGGCTACCCTTCACTCATTCCCGGGTTATCTAACCACTGCTCTGATACCACTAATGTAGGGTCTTCCTACCTTAACATCATAAGCAAGAAATAATTAGGGCTAAACATGCATCACAGACAGCTTAGGGCTCCGGTTATTACGTGAGTTATTAGAATTACAGGCCAAAATAAAACTTCAAGTAAATTAATTACATTCTCAAATGAATGGCGCTATAGAATTATACTACTCCTGTAGTAGAGACTATACCAAATCCTGAATCCTAATTCATAAGGCATCTCGAAGCTCACTTCTTCAACCCTGCCCATAGCCCTCCAAATCCAAATGTGTACCTACAGGAACAACCCATCGTGAGCATGTACATCATTACTCAACATCATAGGGTAATGGCATATAAATAAATGCATGAAGTAAATGGGTAACGTATACTTCCTGGTTAATCGCATTAACCCTCTTTGGTTGTCCCTGTTTCATAGTCATGCATATAATCGTTAGTTCTCGGCATAAATGATTAAAATCATACTTCACATATATGATCACATCAAACTATGTTAATTAGAAGTGGAACTGTCCCGGTCCTATTATGACAGCGGCACAATTGGCCCCCTCGCTCGACATAACACATCGTATGATACCCATCGCTACGCCTTGATAGCGGATGTATCTCTTTATTCAGCGGATGATACCCATCGCTACGCCTTGATAGCGGATGTACCCCATCGCTCAGCGGATGATACCCCTCGCTACATCTTGATAGCGGATGTACCCCATCGCTCAGTTATGTGAGCGGCAAGACCTTCCTCGCTTGCCCATAATAACCACCGGACAGTCAACCATTCTTAATAACATAGTTTCATATTCATCATAAACATCATAGCATCTCATAGACATCATCATCTTGTAAACATCATTATCATATAAGCATTATCATCTTATGGTCATCAACGTCTCATCATAATCGTTATAGTAACGTCATATCATCTTCTTTTATCATAACATCATTGTAAGCATCTTGTCATCTTTATTCGTCATAAAATCATCTTCGTTTATCATAACATCATCTTAAACATCTTATCATCTTTATTCATTATACACATCATCATGGCATCGTAAATTCGTATGCAATCATAGTATGATCCTAATATAGGAGTATGGCCTCTTACCATATGGGCATCTTACCCTGTGGCATCTTACCACATAATCAAATCGTATGGCCTCTTACCATATGGGCATCTTACCCCGTGGCATCTTACCACATAATAAACATCGTATCACATCATCATAAACTTACTTATCATAAACATCATCATCATAACTTCATCATCATAAATTTACTTATCATAAACATCATCATCATAACATCATCATCATAAACTTACTTATCAAAATCATCATCGTAAACATCATCATCATAATCATCATCATCATAAACATCATCATTATAAACATCATCGTAAGCATCATCATCATAAACATCATCATCATAATCATCATCGTAAGCATCATCATCATAAACATCATCATCATAAATACTTATGCAATCAATACATAGTCATAGTTAGGAGTGTGTTACCGTCCGATGCCCGTACGCTTCTTACGTACCTTAATTCCAAAAGTGGAGAAATTGAAGAACTCTATCTTCTCGATGTTGTTGGCACCTGGGATGGTTCCACACAACCATACAAATCGATATTAGAAGCTAAACAATAGCCAAATACCAAAAATTCAACAAAAATCATCATTTTCCATGTTTTACACAGTGGCGATCGATCGCTACTTGAGGCGATCGATCGCCTCGCTCTTTTGCCTTGCGGCGATCGATCGCTTAATTTTAGGCGATCGATCGCCTGATACGTGAAATGGCTACTGGCCATCGGCGATCGATCGCCTCATTTCAGGCGATCGATCGCCACCTGCTGGTGCGCGATTTTTCGCCATTTTTGTACATTTTTCGAGCTCATCCTCATACCTTACAAAACCAAACTTTCCTACAACATCAACAACATCATAACCCACTAAAACCCACATAAAACACTTCAAAAATCATACCCCAACAACATACAACACATACCCAACCAACCCACATAAATCACTTCAAAATCATCCCATTTCAAATCCAAACTTCATAAAAACTTTAGGAAGGGTTCCATACCTCTTGAAGACTCCAAATCTTGGTAAAAATCACACAAACTCAAGTTTTGTGGAGCTTCCTCTTTCCTCCTTTGAAGGATTTCGAAAATGGGGGTGAGGTTATGGCTTTGGGATGATTTGGGGATTTTAGAGTGGAAAGGGTAAAGTGAGTTGGGTAAGGAGGGGCAAGGGTTAATTAAATTATACCCAAAAATTAACATGATGTATAAATTACCCCAACATGGTATTTTAAAAGCATTTTACAAAAATGCACCAAACTTCATTAAATTCATACTTTCCTCATAATTAAAATCAACACAATTAAATCATGCTAACACTTCATTTTCCACGCACAACTTAATCATCGTAATAATTCATCATATAAAGATAATTAATGCTTTAATTGCAATTAATCATTTCGGGGACATCACAGCATCACCCCAAGTTAAGAAATGAACTTCTTGATCCAAACAGCTTCCTTTGCTGCATCTGAGGCAACAATGTATTCAGCTTCAGTTGTAGAATCGGCTACTGTCTCTTGCTTTGAACTCTTCCAGCTTACAGCACCTACATTTAGGCAAAACACATATCCTGATTGCGATCGAAAATCATCTTTGTCAGTTTGGAAGCTTGCATCAGTGTAACCTATTACATTGAGCTCTTCCTCACCTCCATAAATCAAGAATGTATCCTTAGTTCTTCTCAAGTACTTCAGAATATTCTTGACAGCAATCCAGTGACATTCACCTGGATCAACTTGATATCTGCTCGTCATGCTCAGGGCATACGAGACATCGGGGCGAGTACATATCATGGCATACATGATATATCCAATAGCTGACGCATATGGAATCTTACTCATGCGTTGTCTCTCATCTGGTGTTGAAGGACACTGATCCTTTGAGAGATGTATCACATGTGTCATAGGCACGAATCCTTTCTTTGATTCTTGCATGCTAAACCGTTTTAGCACTTTGTCTATGTATGTACTTTGACTTAGGCCAAGTAATCTTCTTGATCTATCTCTATAGATCTTGATACCTAATACATAGGTGGCTTCACCCAAGTCTTTCATAGAAAAGCAATTCCCTAGCCAAATCTTTACAGATTGTAAGGCAGGGATATCATTCCCAATGAGAAGTATGTCATCTACATACAATATTAGGAAGATAATTATGCTCCCACTGACCTTCTTGTAGACACAAGGTTCATCTACGTTTTTTATGAAACCAAACTCTTTGACCGCATCATCAAAACGAAGATTCCAACTCCGAGAGGCTTGCTTCAATCCATAAATGGATCGTTGTAGCTTGCATATCTTTCAGCATCCTTTGGATTGACAAAACCCCCAGGTTGTGTCATGTACACATCCTCAAGTAAATTTCCATTAAGGAAAGCTGTTTTGACATCCAACTGCCAGATTTCATAATCATGAAATGCAGCTATTGCAAGTAAGATCCTAATGGATTTAACCATGGCAACCGGTGAAAAAGTTTCATCATAGTAAATACCATGAATTTGTTTGAAACCTTTAGCAACCAGTCGACCTTTAAAGGTTTGTACATTACCATCCATGCCGGTCTTTTTCTTGAAAATCCATTTGCACCCTATAGGTCTTACCCCTTCAGGCGGGTCAACCAAAGTCCATACTTGGTTTGCATACATGGATTCCATCTCAGATTTCATGGCCTCTTGCCATTTCTCAGAATCAGGGCCCATTATAGCTTCTTGATAAGATGACGGCTCATCCTCATCAATAAGTAGTAAGTCACCTTGTTGAGTCACAAGAAATCCATATCTCTGTGGCTCACGGTGTTCTCTTACAGACCTACGATGGGCTTGTGTCTCTTGAGCAGGCATTTCATCCACAACAGCTTGTGGTGTCTGCTCTGTTTCCATCTCAATATCATGTTCAATGTTTTCTTGTGGTTGAACTTCACTAAGTTCTATTTGTCTCCCACTGGTTCTTCTCGAAATAAATTCTCTTTCAAGAAAGACACCAGTCCGAGTAACAACTACTTTGTTCTCGGTGGGATAATAGAAATAGTATCCTTTCGTTTCCTTAGGATACCCCACAAATAAACACTTATCAGATTTGGGTCCAAGTTTATTGGAGGCGTGACGTCTTACGTAAGCCTCACAACCCCAAATCTTCATAAAAGACATACTATGACGCTTCTTAGTCCATATCTCATATGGTGTCTTTTCTACTGATTTAGATGGAACACGGTTCAGTATAAATATTGATGTTTCTAAAGCATGTCCCCAAAAGGAAGTCGGAAGATCTGCATGACTCATCATTGATCGAACCATGTCCAACAAAGTTCGATTCCTCCTTTCGGATACACCATTCCATTGTGGAGTATTCGGAGGTTTGAGTTGTGGGACTATCCCACACTCCTTTAGATAGTCATGAAACTCTTGGCTTAGGTATTCTCCTCCTCGATCTGATCGGAGGGTTTTGATACTTTTGCCAAGTTGGTTTTGTACTTCATTCTTGAAATCTTTGAACTTTTCAAAGGTTTCATGTTTATGTTTCATCAGGTACACGTACCTATATCTACTGAAGTCATCAGTAAATGTAACGAAGTATTGAAAACCACCTCTAGCTTGTGTGCTTATTGGTCCACATACATCACTATGTATGAGACTCAATAAATCATTCGTCCGTTCAACATGTCCCTTGAAAGGAGCTTTAGTCATCTTGCCCATTAAACAAGATTCACATGTTTCATATGATTCAAAATCAAATGAATCTAACACTCCATCCTTATGAAGTTTTGATATGCGATTCTCGTTTATATGGACCCAAGCGACAATGCCAGAGATAAGTTGGATTTAAATCATTATTCTTAATCCTTTTAGTATTTATGTTATAGACAGGCATATCTAGATTTAAAACATAAAGACCATTAATCAATTGTGCACTAGCATAAAACATATCATTCAAATAAATGGAGCAACACTTGTCCTTTATAATAAATGAAAAACCAATCTTGTCCAAACAAGAAATTGAAATAATGTTTCTAGTAATAGATGTCACAAAATAACAGTCTTGTAAATCTAATAATAAACCAGAAGGCAAAGTTAAAGAGTAATCTCATATAGCTAATGCAGCAACTCTTGCTCCATTTCCCACTCGGAGATCAACCTCGCCTTTCGCCAACATCCTACTCCTTTTGAGATCCTGCACATTAACACAAATGTGAGAACCACATCCAGTATCTAATACCCATGATGAAGAAGTAGATAAATTGACTTCTTTAACAAAAATACCTGAAGTGGAAGTCACACTTCCCTTTGTCTTCTTAAGATCTTCGAGATATAATTTACAGTTCCTCTTCCAATGTCCGGTCTCACCGCAATGGAAGCAGTTCCCTTCCTTAGCCACTCCTCCCTTTGGCTTGAATGCAGAAACATGAGGCTTAGATTTAACAAAGACTTTATTGTTCTTCTTAAAGCCTTTTGCTTTAGCTTTTCTCTTGCTCTTATTCACAATAAGAACATTAGTGGGCTTAGACTTCTTTGAGTTTGCTTCATATGTTCTCAACATACCAAGCAATGGAAGCAGTTCCCTTCCTTAGCCACTCCTCCCTTTGGCTTGAATGCAGAAACATGAGGCTTAGATTTAACAAAGACTTTCTTGTTCTTCTTAAAGCCTTTTGCTTTAGCTTTTCTCTTGCTCTTATTCACAATAAGAACATTAGTGGGCTTAGACTTCTTTGAGTTTGCTTCATATGTTCTCAACATACCAAGCAATTGCGGTAGAGTCTTTTCGATTTCAATCATATTGTAATTCAAGACAAATTGACTGTAGCTATCAGGCAACAATTGCAAGATTACGTCAGTGGCCAACTCTTGGTCCAATGGAAACCAAGCTTCTCAAGATTCTCAATATACCCAATCATCTTCTGTACATGAGTTCCAACAAGGCTTCCTTCTACCATTCTGCACTGGAATAACGCTCTAGAGACGTCATACCTCTCTTGTCTAGCTTGTTGTTGGTAGAGTTGCTTTAAGTGCTCGACATATCGCACGCCTCCATTTCCTCATGTTGCTTCTGAAGCTCAGAGTTCATGGTGGCAAGCATAAGGCAACCAACATCAAGTGTGTCATTCTGATGCTTCTTGTAAGCATCCTTATCGGTTTTAGCGGCCGTCACGAGAGGTTCCTCAGCAGGTAAGGGTTCCTCTAGGACATATTGCTTTTTCTCTTGTTTGAGGACAATCCTCAAGTTCCTATACCAGTCTAGGAAATTAGTCACATTCAGTTTGTCCTTCTCAAGGACCGATCGCAATGATAGTGTGCTAGTTACGTTGTTTGCTGCCATGGATATCTACAATATAAATATGCAAAATAATTTTATGATTTTAATCATTTAATAAGGTCTTATATTAAATGACACTCCCACTATTTTGTTTAAAATTATCAACCCTCGAAACCTTAGTGGGCCAAGATCCATATTTCACCTAACCCTGAGTTAGCTTTGGATAATCACCCAGACTTGGTTATTTAGGTAGACAACACTTTGTCAATTACATCACATGTAATTCTTGGATGGTTGGACGAACAACACTTTGTTCAAATTCATCTAATGAATTATTATCCAACCCCATGCCTCTAGGTTCCCAATCCTATTTAGATAACCTAGTTAAGTCAGACCCAATATAAAGTAAAACGGATATCACTTTTATCCTTTCGCGCCTTACCAAGATTGTCACGGTGCTTTGCTTTGGCAAACCCACACATGTTCAATCAAAGTCTTGACGAGTACTTTTAATTTTGGAAGGCATCTAAAACTTAATATTATTAGAGGGATTTATTGATCTCATGATTTTATTAATATTGAAAATATGTCTGGTACATATACATAAATACATATCTACATATATGTATATCAAGCATCAATATTAAATAAAGCGATAAACATGCATCACATACATCAATTTAAATAAAATGTGACATGGTTATAGCCTCTACTAAAGATTTTCTCAAGCCAATGAGAAAATCCTAAAAGGTCAACCTAATGTAACTTCTCCAAGCACCTCTTTGGCTCCTTTTTGTGAATGGCCTCCTCATCCCGGCACCTTGGTCCATCTCCATTGATCTCCATCAACAAAATAAACTATACTATATAACAATTACATGATATAGAGAATTCCTCGAGTTACATTTGAGGGGAACATAGGGGAGGGATAACATTTATGAAAAATAGAGAAGGCACGACTCGCAGGCCTTATTAAATTACAAACATTCACAAAATCCTATCTAATAGGTCATAGGGCTATAACCATGCACCATGCTCAAACACACATAAAACATGCTATAACAATAAATGAATTAAATTCTAAACATTTTAAAATTTAATTCCAATTAAAACTGTAAGATAAAATTTTATGAAATTATCGTACGCTCGGGACATCACATGCCACGGATACTTGGTGCATCTCAAGCCATGGACTTGCTAACCCTAGCAAGCCCACGGTTGCAGCCATGTTTTGGACTAAAGGTTCGAAAACCCTAGCCTAACCCACGGCCCAACCATGCACGAGACTAGGGTTCGAAACCCTAGCCATGTCGGCGGCGGCTTGGATCTCATCGAGCCAAAAGGGTTCGAAACCCTAGCCACAATATGGCGGCGGCCGAGAGCCATGGAGCCCAGGGTTCGAAACCCTAGCCCAACGGCGGCGGCTCGGCCCATGCACGAGCCAAGGGTCTGAGACCCTAGCTTGCATGAGGCGGCCATGAGGTTCTCGCGAGCCAATGGCTCGGTTTTTAGCACGTATTCTCGTATACTTCGATCCGTCAATTATATCACATATAATATTGCGATAATTTCCACAAAATCGATTAACACATATCATATATGAATCATACAGTTGTAAAGCATGCAAAAGATTCAAAACATGATTAAACAATTAATCACATAAATCCGATATGAGCTTTGAACCTGGCTCTGATACCACTGTTAGGAATCCGATCAAGCAATACGCAGCGGAAAATAAAATTTGGATTCCTACCATGGACCTATACAAAGTAATCATATCGAGACTGATAAGAATCATACCCTTGTAGCGTGTTTGAAGCAGATTCCTCGTTGCAATACCTCGAGTCACGGACAAAGATTTGCACCTTTGTCTCTACGGTATCCACACGATCAAATCGAAAAGGGTGTTCAAGAACAAGTTGCTAGACTCGTTCTTAAACCGAAACTAAACTCACGGTTCAAAACCGATCAACGACGGCCGTTCCTACCACCACTATTCACGGCGACGGCGTGAAGATCAAGGGTGAGAGGAGGCGGCGGCCGAGAGCCTTTTGTTGATGGCTATTAGGTTATGAAAAATTAACTCTTAATTCTCAACCTTGTTAGCTTATTATATTTTATATATTAGATTTAATTAAAAGGCTTTCAAAAGGCCTTATTGGCCCATACCCAATATGTTAATTAAATCCATATATCTAATATTTGTACTTAAGACTCTTCTTAATTATCCAATGAATTTTATCCCTTTTAATCTTTTGTGCGACCCGATAGGATCTTGCAATGTTGGCAGTGACATAAAATCTAGTTTTATGTCACAAGCAATGAGCGGTATCAAGAAACACATCAAGGCTACCTAAATTACAAGAATGTCATTGACTCGACATAACCTACGGACTGTGATAATATTAACCATGTAACTTAATCCCTTTGTCCAATGTGTTTAGATTGAACACGAGTCATGGAATAGTCATACTCGTATATTCAATCTTCTATTTCTTGATCCCCAAGTAGAACTAGAATAAACGAATAAGCTCGCTATCACATATCGACTCATTCGAGCATGGCCATGCATTTTAGTCTTACTTGATCAAGGGCCCAAACACTTCTCCTGTTATATAGGAGGGACAAATCCTTTCTTGATCACTCAACATCCCTCTACATAATTCGTGGTGTATCCAATGATTGTCTTTATAGTTTACCTTGTTACAGGTAACTTTTGACAATATCAAGATACATGACTCCTTATGTTGGGATCTCTGGTGATCTCAAGTCGTAAGGATTACATACATTATTATCACTATGAGAATTGCTTATGACGTTCATATAACTATCCATGTAGCATTCTTATGGTGGGTCTATCCAGTACATCCTTCTCTAACATGCACCCATGTGTTGATTTGATATCTCATATCTATGAACAATTCATCAATCAAAACATACTAATCTCAATGCATTATCATTATCCCGATTCATGATAATACTTGACTAGGGACAATCTTTAAGAACAATACGATATTATTCTAAGGACATTAACTTATATATTAATTCATGTTACACAGATACTCGAATAATATATAATAATGAATTGTCATTAACAAAATCATAATACATTGTATGTCATAAACAATCATCTAATGAGTTGTCTTAAGGCATATCCCAACACCACCTATGATCGCTTTTATTTTAAACAATTATTTCCAATCTAGCGATTTTAGACCGCAAGTGCACGGTGTCAAGTTTTAGTATAGATAGGAAGATACGGATTGTCGAACCCACAGAGACTAACAAGTAAGTACCAAATAAGATGTCTTTTAACTATATTTAACCTACGATAATAAATTGATAATTAAACTAAACTAAATTAAACTACTCTAATCCAACCAAGTCAATAAAAGTAAACGAGAAAAATCCACAATATAAGATTATCGAGACTTTGGCTCACCAATGTAATTCCCTACAATTCTCGATTGAATATTCAAATATTTCTAAGGTGACGAGTTCTCCCAATTTATCTAATACACTCTCTCGAGCTATATTAAACCTAACACCGAATTGTAATAAGTAACTCTCGTTCACTTATTTAACAATTCAATGTTGCATAAGATCCATGAAAACTCCTAGCATTCAATTACTAGAATCTATGGCTATCACGCATGTATTTGACATCATCTCTCGATCTCGGTCTTAAATCCATGGTATGAGTTATTTATTCAGTATCATAAAATCATCTCTCGATCTCAATTACGATACTAACATCATTCAAAGGTGATCAATCCTCTAAAAGCATGAAGAACATAAAACATACGCAAAGAACTATAAGAATTCAATCATTAAATCATCAAATCGAAGGTTCATAACAAAGGATCGCCTAGCCTCGATAAATAAACTTAGTTCAACATAGTAACATGAAAAGCAAAACAAAACTAAGAATTAAAGACAAAGAAGAACTCCCGATGTCGACTTCGTTCGTAGATCCTTGCTACCTCTCTCGCTTCCTTCTCAATCGTGTTCTTCAATCGCCTTGTTGGAGATGTTCCAAAATCATAGGGTAAAAGGTTGAAGGTTAGGATGAATGGAGAAAGGTGCTGGACTTTGGGAATAAAAGGTGAAGAGGTTTCTGGACGTGAGGTTTTTGGTGAGTGGAAAAATATGGAGGTATTGTTGTATGAGAGGGTGAAGGAAAGAGATGGGTAAAGAGGCGTATGGTATGGATGGTGAAGAGGGGCTGTGTGTTTCTAGGGTTCAAAAATCTGATATGGGTTATGATTTTGTGTATAATATATAGGGGAAAGAATTATGGACTTCCCTATTGCATCCAAACTCTACAAGGAATGTATTTTAATGAAAACTGCTCGTCCCAATCGATCCGAATAGAAGAGCCGATCGATCGAGCCTTCCATTAAGATTTTCGCTCAATTTTCAGCCTTTCTCGATCGATCGGAAAAGCTTGCTCGATCGATCGGAAATCACAGTAAGTTTCTTCGCCTTTTTCAGCTTCTGGCGAGTTTCGTATTTTGGCCGTAACTTTCTCATACAAACTCCGAATTTGATGAATCAGCTGTCCACGCGAAGATAAGAGAAATTTCTACAACCTTTATATGGACCACATTTCCAAAACACGGCTGGAACATATAGTAATTTGAGGAGAAAGGAGCAACATGTGTCTTGGATTCTGGTTTTTTCCTCTTTTCTTCAACTTTATTCATTTTTTCATCATTTTTGCTTGATTTCTTCACCTTTTATGAATTTCAACATTGATTCCTGAAATATAGAAATATATACCATAAAACATAAAATAATTCAAGAATCAACACGAAAACCATTACAAATCATAGCATAAAAACGCGTAATAATCAACCCTATCAACTCCCCCAAACTTATCACTTAATCGTCCTCGATTAAGCATTAAAATCACAAGGTAGAGTTCATTCTTGATATTTGAAACAATTATTTCATGACTTGCTTATTCTCAGAAATCTCATGCACATATACAAAGGTTGACAAGACATGTTTTCTCTTAATTCAAGCAACATATCTCAAAATCGAAATGTGTGTGTGTGCTCATTTCATTCTCAAGTTTCATGCACATATTCAAGATCAAATCATGCTAATCAACTCAAAGTCGAGATTATCATCAAGCACCCCATAAGCCTATTTTCAAACAACTTCTCCACTAATGATAGTTACTCCCTAGACTTGGATCAAAAGGACTTTTTAAGCTTGTAATGTAAGGCCTTTGGTGTTGGCTTCAAAGAAAAGATAGGATAAGCGCAAAGAAGAGAGTATAATCATTTACAGTTCAAATTTTTCGCACACATCGAGCTCCTCTTCTTTTTCTTTTATAGCCTTGGCCACTTTGGGTCTTATATGTTTATTTTTTTTCTTTTCAAGGCTCTTTGTCTATCTTTTTCTTTTCTCATTCATCAATATTTTTCAATAAGCTCATCAGGATATAACAATTTACGTGCATCGAATGGAATTCATTATACTCTCTTAGGGTAAGGATAACTTTTTCATTTAGGCTCAAATAAGGGTAAGTATAATGAGTTTGCCAAGAATGTCGAATGGGGTCTAATTATATGCAATGCATATACCATTCTTTTTTCAATAAAGCTCAAATGGGACACTAGGGATTGATATAGACTAGGTAAGCTTGAAAGGCTCAAACGTGTCAAAGATCGCCTAGATCATTTCCAAGTCGAGTTTGTAACTATAAAATTTCTCCTCAAAGTGTCATCATCAAATAAGTTCTAGGATAACTCTAAGATGCTCAAGACAAATCGTCAAGTTCACAACAATTATCACTATTCAACATGCAATCCACAAGATCATTGTGATGACCAGGGATTATAGGTGTTAATCCCGTAGTGTTAATAATCCCTAAAGTGGTTTTACGTGGCGATTTGGAGTTTAATCGAGGTGTTGGGCCTTCTGGGCTCGTTTATTTGGGTAGTTGGGATCGTTGGATCCAGAGGTTGAGATTGTATTCTCATTTGGGTGAAAAACCTAAGAGTTGGGTTTTTTTATGGGTCTCGGGATCTCGGGTGCTGTGTGAGCACCGGTAGGGGGTTTTGGAGTTAGAGAGAGAGTTTTTGAAAACAGATGATTTTTAATGAATCATGATGTATTTGTGGGGCTATTAATTTTTCGGGGTATTTTTGCTATAAATACCAATTGAACCCAAAATTTTACATTTAATTTCATATCAGCCCCAAATTTCTCTCTCTCTCTCCGCTTGCGATTTTTCCCGTCGCCCCCCAGCTCCCGCCGCTTCAGGCGCTTCGCCCGCCGCCGTTCGGCGCGTGCGACCTATCACCGGCGTCGTCTCGTCAAGGCGCAGCTATCCCCTCCGTCAATTCGAAGTTTCGTCGCGTTTTGAAGTCGGATTTGGCAGGAAGGCGTCGATCCCCAATTTCTAGGGTTCATCGGATTTCGTCCGATTTCTTCCGATTTTCGATTGGGTAACCTCCCTTACCCCTTTTTCATCTTTTTCGTGTATTTCCCTGCCATTATTGTGTTCGAATTTGATGAATTATAAGGGTTCGAATTTAAGGGCTTGTTTGGGTTCGAATTTAAGGGATTGAATTCGAAAATTGGGGGTTTTTGTCAAGGGGTGTTGATTCTTGCTTGGATAGCTTAATTCACATTTTAGATGAATTATGGTATTTAATTGGGTTCGAAATTGTGAGATTGGGGTTCGATTTTTGTAGGGTGTTCTTGAACAAATTTCGATATTGTCTCATTCGTTCCCCTCCCTACATGTACCCTGCCCCGGGTCTTTTAAAAGGTTAATTGTCGTGTGTTGGCAATATTTTGAGGGATATGGGTGTGCTTGAGCATAGGTTACATGTTCGTAAATAATTGTGAATTATTTATCGTGTTAGCACATCGTTCCTCGGGGCATGGAACTCGAGCAAGGTTTGGCTCGGACTTCGGAGATTTAAGGTACGTGCGACGTACGAGCATTTCTATATATTAGGGCATTTGTGAATGCATAATGAAATTTGATTTCGTTGAATAATCGCGCATGAGGATTATATATATATATATATGTTGATATAGCCAAGGAATGACCCAAATCTTGATATCGCCCCTTGTAGCGTGCGTGACACTAGACTATGATGACTCTTACATGATATAAGGGGTACTGGGTTTATATGTATTCATTATAAGACATTTGAGATGTCTAGGGTTGTAGAATCATGTATCTATTATAAGACATTTGAGATGTCTAGGTTCGTAGAATCATGTATTCATTATGAGACATTTGAGATGTCTAGGTTCGTAGAATCATGTATTCATTATAAGACATTTGAGATGTCTAGGTATAATGAAGGATTGGTAAAATAAATGCTAGGCATTTGAGCTATCTGTGATTGATAGCGAGGTTGTGAAATCAGTATTAAACATTGAGATATCTATAATTGCATGTTTAATGAATTCAATCACTATCTGTTGACATTCGAGGATTAGGCATGCGATGAGTTAATCAATGTGTTGATTTACTGATTTTTGAGATTTGATGAGTTTGATGATTGTGAGGACAGGGACAGTACACGGAATCCCGGATGAGGTTGCCATCCAGGGAGTATCATTTAAATTCATTTGTATTTACCTTTGTTGTAAATTATGAATTTCATTATTGTGATTATGGGATTTTGTGTATTGGTATGCTCACCCCGTTGGGGGCTGTCTCTGTTGGGACAGGTGAACAGGTACATCGATGGCTGTGGAGCTGAGCTCGAGCTGTTGATTGGAGGTACTCCCAGGATCGTGGTACCAGGGCTTGATGGAGCACGGTATCGTATAGAGTACCTATATATACACCTGAGGATTTTATACATATTCATGATGCTCGCATGTGAGCACGATTATACTTGTATATGGATTGTATATAAAGGCATGAGCCTTTCTCTCTTTCATTTGAGGTTGCATGCAATTAGAGGTTGAATTGCTAAATGATATGAGAGTCATTGGTGTATTATGTGGGTGTTGAAACCCATTTTTGTCGTCATATGTGTGGTGTCTTCCCTGGCTGGGAATTTACTTGTATTACTGCTTTCTGATGAGTATTATGTGTTCCCTGGCCGGGAATTATGTTATGTGTTGTGTTTTTTTTTTTGGGATAGCTCTATTTATGGGGAGACTCTGCCCAAATTTTTATAAAAGTTCACAATGTGAAAAGTGGCACCAAGGGTTTGGTAAAGGGCAAACATGTGAGTCTTTTATTGTTAGGATGATGATCTTATAACATTGAGTATTAAAGGGAAATTTTGTAATTGACATTCAATGGCAAAGTATCATCTGAGCTTCCCGATTTACTTTTTATTGAAAGCATGTGCCACACATAGTGGTTAATACACTAATCAGGGGTTTAGGGCTGAGGGGGTCCTTACATTAGTGGTATCAGAGCAGTGGTTGCTCATTGGGGCTGTTAAGGGCCTAGGAAGTTATTGATAGCACATATTTATGCATGATGGCATTAATGTTGTATGACATAACAAATTGTTTATGTGCTATTATGATATGAAAAGTGGTATTGCTAACCATTGTGGTTGCAGGAATCGTGTGGAACACGATAGGATGGCATTAATAGGGATGTCTGGCACTCCGTGTGTTATGTGCCAAGGAAGCTGGTTTTAAGAAAATCAGGTAAAGGGATATTTCCGAGGTAACATGTACTTTATGTTGTCTTGTTGACAAATGATGAATGCAATGTGGTGCATTAAGGTTATGATACATGTTATTATGCATTGTTTTTGCATATGTATGTTGTGAAATATATGAGGTGTATTTCACGAGTCAAGGTTATTTTAGTAAGGATTTTAATGGCTTACGCTAAGGTCCATTGGAAGCGAGGAAGAATTCCGCTTACATGGAGTAGCAAGAAGCATTAAAATGTACTAATGATAAGGGCTCAGGATTGAAATTCACGAGTCAAGGTTATCTTAGTAAGGATTTTAATGGCTTACGCTAAGGTCCATTGGAAGCGAGGAAGAATTCCGCTTACATGGAGTAGCAAGAAGCATTAAAATGTACTAATGATAAGGGCTCAGGATTGAAATAAGGATTTAAGGAGGAAGGATGTCATGACATTTATTTGTGAACCATACATTCTTATAATGTGTTTTTATTATGTATTGAATGTTGATGCATAGCGTATATGGCTATTGCTGTTAACCCTGATGGTTGCAGGTTACAGGAAATATGGAGTACAAAAAAAGGAATGATGATTATACATATGTACGGGCATCCCAAGGGCAACATGTATTATGTGTTTAGTCATTTAACACAAGGTAAATCAAGGTATGCATAAGATAGTGCATTATGATATGATACATGTTGATACGCATCGTTTTTGCATATGTATATTGTGAAATATAAAGTGAGGATTTCAATGCTTACACTAAGGTCCATATGAGCGAGGAAGAATTCCGCTTATATGGAGTAGTAAGAGGCATTGAAATGCACTATTGATATTTCACGAGTCCAGGTATATTATAGCGATGGTTCATTCCGCTATATTGATTGGCGATGGTTCATTCCGCCAGGTATATTTATAGCGATGGTTCATTCCGCTATATTGATTGGCGATGGTTCATTCCGCCAGGTGTATTGATAGCGATGCCTCTTTCCGCTACTATGTGGACGATGATTCATGCTCAGGTGTATAGCGAGGTTTCATGCCACTTATTATATGACGAGGTGTCATGCCGTCGATTCTATAGCGAGGGATTTTGCCGCTATGTACTCAGCACAGGATTTTGCCGCCATCGAGCGATGGGTGCTGATTACGCACTATTATTGAGCGACGGAGACAGGTATGACGCTATATTGTTAGCGATGAGGTATGAGATATTGCTATTTTATTAGCTTTATTGTAGCTGGCATGCATTGATATACATGTTTTATTATGCCTATTTTACTAGCATGATAGTGGATGACATACGCTGATGTACATGTATCGTCACTAGTTGACAATGTCTTAGATGCCATGAGTTGGCATGTGTCGTCACAGGATGACGATGACGATGGTGTAGGAGATGTCTTATTAGACATGCATCATCGTTACGATGATCGATGCGTTGAGTATACGTATTCAGTGGTATGCCTTGGGTGCCAGTACCGAGCACAAGGTGGTGTGTGCGGCACCGATTGACGTGACCCTTATACCGAGCGGGTTGCTCGAGGAATGGTTGGATGCACTGTACATGTAATTGTACCGCAACTTACGTTTGGGGTGATCATATTACGAGTGGTGATACCCTTGAGGTATGCTCGTTGGAATGGCTTTTGGCCATGTGATTTGACGACAGGAGTAATCATGGAGGAAAGTACTCGCTTTCTGTCGATGTGACATGTGGTAGACATGGTCACACCACCCTTGAGGGTGTAGGATGGGTCCTAAGGGAGTAGGATCAGGTTATGTTAAGTACATAGGGACATTGGAGTGTCCAGGGTGTATCGGCATTAGAGGAATGTTGGATAAAGACCCACCACTCTATTGAGTTTTCTTCCCCCAGTATGATATACCATGTGGAAACGTCCGTCTTATTGGTAGGTTGAGGTGAACCTAGAGAGGCAGCGACCAGTTTGTCTGTCGTGTGTGTGCAGCACCATGAGGGGCTTGCTAGAGCCGTTATACTACTCGTTGGAACCAAGTTTGGCAAATCGTAAGGTAATACGATGTGGATTGTGGTAGACTCTAGTAGTCACCATGTCATTTGAGGTTGAGACTGAGGTTGTGCATGCCTCACTGAAACGTGTATACGTTTATGTTTAATCTTGGTGAGACTTGTCTGGGACAGCTCAGGATGTTGGAGTACCAACAAGAGAGTCATCAGGTCGTTATTGACTCAATCTAAGGGAAACCGTGTATTAGGGATACAATGGGTGTTATTGTATCCAGTTTTTCCGAACGGTGGTTCGAGACTAGTGGATCTCGAGTTCGATGGCACCTCCCTTGTGAGGAAGGAGGTAGTATTATACCTATTTGGGAATCTGTGAAAGATTCGGTGAGTTGGTGCTTGTGGTGTTGATTTTGAGAATCACGCCGTGTTGTTGATCGTCGATTTTCATTCTCCTTTGGATGGGAATGACTCAGGATTGACGGTTGTGTTTGGGGCTTAGGGGTATGTTGCAGATACCCGAGCATAGTACATTGAGTATGCATGAGGTGTTCGTGCTTAGGCAGGTATACCGATAAGTATACGGATGCCAGTGGTTGATTTCCTTTCTGTCAAGCATAGAGTTATGCTATTTTTGGATGGTTAAATCTCTGATGAGAGATATGAAACACCTTGAGATTGGGAATCTCCATGGCACGATGATTATGAGGAATAATCGTGAAGTTAGTTGACTTCCCTTGAGGAGGGATTATCTTGTGTGGATTAAGGTATTCCCCTTGTTGGGAGTTTTCTTTCGAGTTTTCGATAGCCTTCCCAAGTTTGGATTGTTAAATCCTAGGATTGTCAAGGGACGGCAGGAATCCGGATTGGTTGGGTGTCGCTGTCAACACAAGCGTTGAGGATGCAATGGGTTTATTGCATGTCCTTTCAGAATTTTAAACTCTGTGGAGTCTCGATTGTTTATTACGACCAGGATGTGGTTCTTGGGATATCCGGAGGTGGACATCTTGTGAGATGTCTTTTGTGTGGATCGGTGGCCGTGAGTTGCCCGATCCGAATTGCAGAGGGTGCAACTGCTCCTTGGATGGAGGTGGTATGTATAGCGGAAAACAGGTTTGGGATGTATACTAGTGTTTCCCTCGCAACGATGTATGTTAGACATCGTGAGTCTTGATAAAGATGTCATGGAATGATATCTACGATAGAATCAGGAGCGATTCAAATCCTTACAGTTTCAGTTGACTAACTGCTTTTGGATTATTAGCGTTGAGTTGTACTGACGCTCTTTGACGTTATGATGGATTTGGAAGTTTATTCCACTCCAGAGTTTGACACGAGGTCAACGTTCTCACGGTTGAGGTGTCATTCAGGATGCGTTCTTACTAGTTGTAGTAGAACTAAGGATGACTGGCCGATCTACAGCCGTAAGTATCGGTTGTTTCGCAGTCATGGGGGACTGACTTTTGGGATGACCCGCATCGAGGTACGTTTTGCCTCTTGGGTGATATGTTGATTTTGGTATGTCGCTCTGTTTCAGAGTTTGATGTGAGTTAAGTATCCTCACGTTTATTAATACGATTCTGATATGGTCAAGAATCGAGGTTATGGCTTCAGGTTGTTGTGTAGCCTGGGTGTTACGTGATACACCAGTGCTAATTTCGAGGATGAAATTCTTTTAGTGGGGGATATTGTGATGACCAGGGATTATAGGTGTTAATCCCGTAGTGTTAATAATCCCTAAAGTGGTTTTACGTGGCGATTTGGAGTTTAATCGAGGTGTTGGGCCTTCTGGGCTCGTTTATTTGGGTAGTTGGGATCGTTGGATCCAGAGGTTGAGATTGTATTCTCATTTGGGTGAAAAACCTAAGAGTTGGGTTTTTTTATGGGTCTCGGGATCTCGGGTGCTGTGTGAGCACCGGTAGGGGGTTTTGGAGTTAGAGAGAGAGTTTTTGAAAACAGATGATTTTTAATGAATCATGATGTATTTGTGGGGCTATTAATTTTTCGGGGTATTTTTGCTATAAATACCAATTGAACCCAAAATTTTACATTTAATTTCATATCAGCCCCAAATTTCTCTCTCTCTCTCCGCTTGCGATTTTTCCCGTCGCCCCCCAGCTCCCGCCGCTTCAGGCGCTTCGCCCGCCGCCGTTCGGCGCGTGCGACCTATCACCGGCGTCGTCTCGTCAAGGCGCAGCTATCCCCTCCGTCAATTCGAAGTTTCGTCGCGTTTTGAAGTCGGATTTGGCAGGAAGGCGTCGATCCCCAATTTCTAGGGTTCATCGGATTTCGTCCGATTTCTTCCGATTTTCGATTGGGTAACCTCCCTTACCCCTTTTTCATCTTTTTCGTGTATTTCCCTGCCATTATTGTGTTCGAATTTGATGAATTATAAGGGTTCGAATTTAAGGGCTTGTTTGGGTTCGAATTTAAGGGATTGAATTCGAAAATTGGGGGTTTTTGTCAAGGGGTGTTGATTCTTGCTTGGATATCTTAATTCACATTTTAGATGAATTATGGTATTTAATTGGGTTCGAAATTGTGAGATTGGGGTTCGATTTTTGTAGGGTGTTCTTGAACAAATTTCGATATTGTCTCATTCGTTCCCCTCCCTACATGTACCCTGCCCCGGGTCTTTTAAAAGGTTAATTGTCGTGTGTTGGCAATATTTTGAGGGATATGGGTGTGCTTGAGCATAGGTTACATGTTCGTAAATAATTGTGAATTATTTATCGTGTTAGCACATCGTTCCTCGGGGCATGGAACTCGAGCAAGGTTTGGCTCGGACTTCGGAGATTTAAGGTACGTGCGACGTACGAGCATTTCTATATATTAGGGCATTTGTGAATGCATAATGAAATTTGATTTCGTTGAATAATCGCGCATGAGGATTATATATATATATGTTGATATAGCCAAGGAATGACCCAAATCTTGATATTGCCCCTTGTAGCGTGCGTGACACTAGAGTAGGATGACTCTTACATGATATAAGGGGTACTGGGTTTATATGTATTCATTATAAGACATTTGAGATGTCTAGGGTTGTAGAATCATGTATCTATTATAAGACATTTGAGATGTCTATGTTCGTAGAATCATGTATTCATTATGAGACATTTGAGATGTCTAGGTTCGTAGAATCATGGATTAATTATAAGACATTTGAGATGTTTAGGTATAATGAAGGATTGGTAAAATAAATGCTAGGCATTTGAGCTATCTGTGATTGATAGCGAGGTTGTGAAATCAGTATTAAACATTGAGATATCTATAATTGCATGTTTAATGAATTTTCAATCACTATCTGTTGATATTTGAGGATTAGGCATGCGATGAGTTAATCAATGTGTTGATTTACTGATTTTTGAGATTTGATGAGTTTGATGATTGTGAGGACAGGGACAGTACACGGAATCCCGGAGGAGGTTGCCATCCAGGGAGTATCATTTAAATTCATTTGTATTTACCTTTGTTGTAAATTATGAATTTCATTATTGTGATTATGGGATTTTGTGTATTGGTATGCTCACCCCGTTGGGGGCTGTCTCTGTTGGGACAGGTGAACAGGTACATCGATGGCTGTGGAGCTGAGCTCGAGCTGTTGATTGTAGGTACTCCCAGGATCGTGGTACCAGGGCTTGATGGAGCACGGTATCGTATAGAGTACCTATATATACACCTGAGGATTTTATACATATTCATGATGCTCGCATGTGAGCACGATTATACTTGTATATGGATTGTATATAAAGGCATGAGCCTTTCTCTCTTTCATTTGAGGTTGCATGCAATTAGAGGTTGAATTGCTAAATGATATGAGAGTCATTGGTGTATTATGTGGGTGTTGAAACCCATTTTTATCGTCATATGTGTGGTGTCTTCCCTGGCTGGGAATTTACTTGTATTACTGCTTTCTGATGAGTATTATGTGTTCCCTGGCCGGGAATTATGTTATGTGTTGTGTTTTTTTTTTTGGGATAGCTCTATTTATGGGGAGACTCTGCCCAAATTTTTATAAAAGTTCACAATGTGAAAAGTGGCACCAAGGGTTTGGTAAAGGGCAAACATATGAGTCTTTTATTGTTAGGATGATGATCTTATAACATTGAGTATTAAAGGGAAATTTTGTAATTGACATTCAATGGTAAAGTATCATCTGAGCTTCCCGATTTACTTTTTATTGAAAGCATGTGCCACACATAGTGGTTAATACACTAATCAGGGGTTTAGGGCTGAGGGGGGTCCTTACAATCATGACTCATTGTGCTCAAAGTATTCCTCATTCTTGACATGCTAACTCAAATTAGGATATTCATGTACAAGTCCACTCACAAATCAAGTTCATATGCATAGTGAGATCAAAATCCTCATTGAATAGTCACTACTAACATTCATTCTTTTCTCAAGTTTGAACTAATAATAATAAAAAAAAAATTAGCTCATAATAATCGGACGATTCAAGTGTCATTTAAGCACGCAACATGTGGTTAAAACAAGTAAAACATGCAAGCTACTACTCCCCCAAACTTAAATCAAACATTGCCTCAATGTTTAAAAGAATTAAAAGGGAAAAAGTGAACTCCCCTGATCACGACGCTTGCATGAGGGTTGAGGAAGATTTGCTTTTGAAAGCTCCACTGTTGTAGGGATTCATCGCACCAACTAAGTACCTAGCAAGAGAAGAATGCAAATGGTAAAATAGTCGACTTGAGAGATAAACAAAACTAAAATGCAAAAACTGAAAAAGTAAAATAAAACTAAATAACTAAAGGATACGCTTGGGTTGCCTCCCAAGAAGCGCTGATTTTTAGTCGTCGGCATGACCATCAGAAGCAACCATCAAAGAGCGGCTGCCGCCCATAGTAAGTATCGTATGATACCACTAATGGGTCTTCATTCAGTATGCCCTCAAGATTGGCAAGATTGTAGCAATGTAAGCTCGTCGCTCCAACAACATTCGTCTTTAAATGGCAGGCATGGGAGAATGATTCTTGATTTGGCTTTGCATTTTGGAGGATGTAGTGCGGTGAAGTTGGCATCGATGGAAAATAAGGATCCACATATGGCATAGAACATGTCTCCATCGATGGGCTCAAATCAGAATCTTCGAACGTCTCTTCCTTCTCCAACATCACATTCGACTCATCTTCACATGGGAACTCCTCGGATAACATCTCTGAAGTAAGCTCAATCTCTTGTAGAGGCTCAAGTTCCCTCGACTCTTCCACACTAGTAGGATCACTCCTCCAAACTTGGTTGGTTGAGTGATCGTCATCATATAACCAAACTTGATTCGTCGCCTCTTGATTTGTAGCCCTCATCTCTTCCTCTTGGTAGCTAGTTGAAATTGTTTCCATGAGGACCGCCATTTGCTGCTCCAGGTGACGCATAGAGTTGGTTTGGCACTCCAAACTGTTCTCAATTGATGCCATGAATCTCACTAAGGTATCCTCTAACTGAGTTGTGACATCTGCAGAACTATCTCTCCTCTCTTCGTGATGTACAAATGGTTGTGGCGTATCAATAGGGTAGTGAAGCTCCGGTGGGTATTGGTGACTCCAACCTTGTAGTGAAGGATCACAATGCCAATGATGATTGAAGTCCGCCATATCATTGAACAGGTGCACCACACTGTTCTCATCTCTATCAACCAGGGGACTCCCAGTCACCAATGCTCCGCTCAATACCCATTCTCGTGTCTGTGCATCCAACCCGTTGAAGAAATATTGCAAGAGAGTATAGTTCGAAAAGTTGTGATACCGGAATGTGTTGGCCAATTCATTGAATCTCTCCCAAACAGCGTAGAACGGCTCGGAACGTTGTTGGGCAAAGCTTGTGAAGGCTTGTTGATGTAGCATCTCCAAGTACCTCACAAGACAAATAAACAAAATAAATTAATAATTTTTTTTTCCGAAATAAATATATACAAAGGGAAAAAATGGTTAAATTACAGTCAAAGAACCTAGTATGATATTACTAAAGTTAGTCCCCGGCAACGCGCCAAAAACTTGATCGCTTTTAACCTACGATAATAAATTGATAATTAAACTAAACTAAATTAAACTACTCTAATCCAACCAAGTCAATAAAAGTAAACGAGAAAAATCCACAAGATAAGATTATCGAGACTTTGGCTCACCAATGTAATTCCCTACAATTCTCGATTGAATATTCAAATATTTCTAAGGTGACGAGTTCTCCCAATTTATCTAATACACTCTCTCGAGCTATATTAAACCTAACACCGAATTGTAATAAGTAACTCTCGTTCACTTATTTAACAATTCAATGTTGCATAAGATCCATGAAAACTCCTAGCATTCAATTACTAGAATCTATGGCTATCACGCATGTATTTGACATCATCTCTCGATCTCGGTCTTAAATCCATGGTATGAGTTATTTATTCAGTATCATAAAATCATCTCTCGATCTCAATTACGATACTAACATCATTCAAAGGTGATCAATCCTCTAAAAGCATGAAGAACATAAAACATACGCAAAGAACTATAAGAATTCAATCATTAAATCATCAAATCGAAGGTTCATAACAAAGGATCGCCTAGCCTCGATAAATAAACTTAGTTCAACATAGTAACATGAAAAGCAAAACAAAACTAAGAATTAAAGACAAAGAAGAACTCCCGATGTCGACTTCGTTCGTAGATCCTTGCTACCTCTCTCGCTTCCTTCTCAATCGTGTTCTTCAATCGCCTTGTTGGAGATGTTCCAAAATCATAGGGTAAAAGGTTGAAGGTTAGGATGAATGGAGAAAGGTGCTGGACTTTGGGAATAAAAGGTGAAGAGGTTTCTGGACGTGAGGTTTTTGGTGAGTGGAAAAATATTGAGGTATTGTTGTATGAGAGGGTGAAGGAAAGAGATGGGTAAAGAGGCGTATGGTATGGATGGTGAAGAGGGGCTGTGTGTTTCTAGGGTTCAAAAATCTGATATGGGTTGTGATTTTGTGTATAATATATAGGGGAAAGAATTATGGACTTCCCTATTGCATCCAAACTCTACAAGGAATGTATTTTAATGAAAACTGCTCGTCCCGATCGATCCGAATAGAAGAGCCGATCGATCGAGCCTTCCATTAAGATTTTCGCTCAATTTTCAGCCTTTCTCGATCGATCGGAAAAGCTTGCTCGATCGATCGGAAATCACAGTAAGTTTCTTCGCCTTTTTCAGCTTCTGGCGAGTTTCGTATTTTGGCCGTAACTTTCTCATACAAACTCCGAATTTGATGAATCAGCTGTCCACGCGAAGATAAGAGAAGGTTCTACAACTTTTATATGGACCACATTTCCAAAAAACGTCTCGAACATATAGTAATTTGAGGAGAAACGAGAAACATGTGTCTTGGATTCTGGTTTTTTCCTCTTTTCTTCGACTTTATTCATTTTTTCATCATTTTTGCTTGATTTCTTCACATTTTATGAATTTCAACATTGATTCCTGAAATATAGAAATATATACCATAAAACATAAAATAAGTCAAGAATCAACACGAAAACCATTACAAATCATAGCATAAAAACGCGTAATAATCAACCCTATCAACCTACAACTGTTACCTACCGTGTACGACCTCCCTGCTTTTGTGATTCTGTCTGCATCCGGTGATATGCTTTTCGTACTCAAGGTACTTGACCATCTTTTGATTGGTTAGTGGGTCTAGCATTTGCTTTAATAGGTGTCCGACTCCTATAACTCCAGTCCGGGTATACGGGACCACCATAAGTGTGTCAGCGACCATTTCGGCCTCAGCTCGGCTGTCCAGGCCAGCTGCTGCCCGCCCCGACCTCTTGAGGTTCATCTTTGCCTCAGCTCGGAGGGCGCCCCGAGGACTCATGACCAAGGAGTGCGAGTAATAGGGCTCTGTTCGAGAAAGGCCACGACAGCTGACCAGAGGTGCTCGTGCCCGGTGTCAACTCGGCTCGGGCGGCGAGCTTGAAGAGCACAGCACGGTATCCATCCCGACGACTTCTTTTGTCGGGCTATAAATGGGTCCCCAACTGACCGGGCCCAAATAGAGTTCTGGTCCCTAAACCTATTGGGCCCCAGGGCTAGGGATATCAGGTGTTTTTTTGCTTAGTCCCAACTTATGTTTGTTTTCACCCTTCTTTTTTATATTCTATATATATTCTCGTATGCTACTGCTGTGTTGTTGATTCGTTAGCTTGTTTTGTTTAGGGAATGGAAAGTTGCTCTGTTCTTGCAAGTCCAACTCCAACTCCAAAATCAACTCAAGGAGTGTTAGAGAGAGAGTGTAGAGATTACTAGGTGAACCAATGTGTGGTATGTGTTAAAATCTGAGTTTACATTTATATAGTAACCTCCACCTCAAATGCACATTCTAATGCCTCTCAAATACATGTTAAATTCATAACAAGGTCATATCCTACTACACACTTCATGCTTCTTAATTCTCTTGTATATACAATAAGACATGCATCAACATTTCAAGAACATAGATATATTTGTTCTCAATTCACATATCTCCTATGTTTCTTGTTTTATGTTATACCATACTTGCTATAACTTCATTGAAATCTCATAAGTAGTTCATTCTTTCATTTAATCAATCATACTCGGTTCAACCCGAACCCGAGTTCACATCATACCGTCATTATTTCATAATTACTCCGTAATCAATAACACATGAATCATTAAGGTCTAGGCATTACAATGTTCATAGATGCTGAAGGCGAAACACATCATTAGATAAGAAAACTCAAAAGTTTGCAGTAAAAAAAATTTGTATAGACAACCCAGGTTTAGCCTGGTGATTTGTCACCGAACTCTCCTCATGTGGATGAGGGATCGAGTCCCCTCCCATAGATATAATTGTAATAGCGTTAGAAAAAAAATCTCCTCATATAGATGAGGAATCGAGTCCCCCTCCCCTAAATATAATTGTAATAGCGATATTAGAAGAAAAAAAATCCTTTTATGTGATTATATATTAAATTGATATCAAACTTATTATAATAAATAGAGCAAGCAGACCTTCTCTTTCTTTTCTCTTCCCCGTGAAGTTTTCTCCTTTTACTATAGTTTCATCTTCTTGCTTTCGATGATAGTGTTCTTCTCGATTTCAAGGAGCTTCCTCTTTTTTTTTTTTTGTCTGCTCAGGTATTGATTAACTTCTTTCTCAAAGTTTTGGTTGGATTTTGGCGAATTGTTGGTAAGAAAAAATCCGATGATTTTTTTCGGGTCATCTTCTTCAACCATGGTTCAGTTTGATTGCATCATGTAGATTTTTGGGTGTTTTTTTGCTTAGTCCCAACTTATGTTTGTTTTCACCCCTCTTTTTTATATTCTATATATATTCTCGTATGCTACTACTGTGTTGTTGATTCGTTATCTTGGTTTTGTTTAGGGAATGGAAAGTTGCTCTGTTCCGGTCAGCTATGGTTTTAGGTTGGTTGAGGATTTTGGTGCACATCGGATTACTGAGTTTCGTGGGCCATTCTATGTGGTGCTTGGGTTGCTTATTGACAAGGGTTTGGGAGATGAGCTTTTGTGCTGTTCTTTGTCCTTTATCAGTTATTGCGGCTCATCTTTCCATATTTGTATCTTCAGATTTGTTAGAAGACAGTTTCCTTGCATGCCGATACCTTGTGATGAATGGTTTGAAAGGACTTAGTTTGACTTCGCTAACTACTTCCTGTGGCTTATGGTATATACCTACTTTCACAACTGATTATGCTGTTGTATTATAGTTGTACTGTTTCTTTATATATTGTGGGTGTCTGTGGTCCATTGTAATTGCACTTTCGTTTAATATAATATATTTTCCCGTTCAAAAAATAAATAAATAGTGCAAGTGGTAAATACTGTGGTCCATTGTAATTGCACTTTCGTTTAATATAATATATTTTCCCGTTCAAAAAATAAATAAATAGTGCAAGTGGTAAATACAAACACTACCGTAAACCACCAGAACTAAAAATAACAAGGGGGATTAATTTAATGACAGAAATCAGAGAAGAAATTCAGTGGCCGACAGATGTGGGAAGTGAAATTATTTTAGGGTTTTGTGGTCAAGTCTCCTTGAGGTCGGCCAGAGACGAATTCAAAATTTATGTTGAAGGGGGAAAAAATAATGATAATGAAGGGGTAAAAAAATAATTTTCAGGGGAAAAAAATATAATTTTATAGGGATAAATCGTAATTTTAGGGAGATAAAGGTAATTTTAAGAAAGTGAAATGTAATTACAAAAAATCACCTGTGAGGCCAGCGGCCGTTCCCTCTACGCCGAGAGCAGACTCAATTTTTGCCCAACCAATTATTGGATTCTTTTAACAAAATAAATTAAATTAATGTAAGATGTACAATAATTTGACTATGAGTCTTTTTTATATTTCTGAATGGTTAAAAAATATAATTTCTAATCTTTTGAAAAAATTAAAATACAATTTTTTTTCTAATGGAAACTGTACATTTTTTTATAAGGATGAAGTTAATATGTTACTTTAAAATGTAGCATTCATAGGGGCATGTAACGCAGCACATATCACAATTTAATACATGTGTTACAATCATATATATAAATTAATTGGATCGTAAGTCATACACTTATCGAGCGTTAGGTATGTGGATAGAATAAATGAAAGTGTCCAATATGAATGATAAAGTAGATGATAATTAAGAAATAAAAATTATTTTGATAATCTATAGTACCTTGGTTTGTATGATTACAAAGTATTATTATAATATGTATTATGTTTGGTGTAATTGTTAAGTGAGTGATGGTAATTATAAATTATATCAACTACCAAAATCAAATTGGCATAAGAAGCTTCGTGTTCTGATATTAGGTATTGAAAAATCAGTTCTTAAACTTTTTACCATTCTGACCATCCATTCAGAAAAGTTTAGAAAATTAATCAAATTTACTAAGATTTAAGTATATAATTTTCTCAATTATCGGTCATCAAATCCGAACAAACCCTGCAAAAAAGAGAAAAATTGGGAAAACAACATGAATACAGGGGAATTTGTTAAAAGGGCGACCGCAGAGACCTAGGGCGCAATCGGGGGAGACCGAGGGTGGGCGACGTAATATACTGAGCAAACGAATTATCGTGAGTCTTAAATTCATCTTCCATTCAATTTTCAAAGCATCGTGAGAGGAGGAGGAAAAGGAAGTGGCGGCTGTGAACAACCAGAAACAATTTTATTGGGTTTCAACGACAATGGTATATCAGTAAAAGTGTCTTTCCTATCCATGATAATGTAGCTAGGTTGAGTAGGCATCACAGGCTAACTGATTTTATTGGGCTTTCAAAAATGAGGAGAACAAATGATGTTGCCTTATATTAACTAACCCCACAGTTATTAGCTGAAGAAAATACACCCTTACCATCAAATACACATCATATATTCATATGTGTGGTGTATATGTGGGCAACAACACAAGCTCTTCGTAAGCTATGTTTTCATCCATGATGTCAAAAAATGACAGGCCCTAATTCATAACATAATATTATATTATTGATTAAGGCAAAACCATAGCTAAAATTGGATTTTTTGGAAGCTTCATCTACCCAGTATCGAAGTTTGAGAACCTTTCGTACTCTATTAGGAAAGGGAAAATGCTTTCCGTTCTAGCCTAAGCTATCTGTTAACATAGTGAAATGCCTATCTTACTCTAATCAGATGGATATAAATAAACTTACATATTTATTATTAAAAAGAAAACATTAATAAGCATTTTAAATATGAGAGAAGTGGCTATCATTTAACTAAAAGAACGTAGGCTCAATATCACTTATGATATTTGAAAGTTGCTATATATATATATATATATATATATATATATATATATATATATATATATATATATATATATATATATATATTTTGCTTTTTCTAGTATATTAAAAAAAAAATCATACTATTAAATTTGGAAATTCATTTATTATTATTTACTAAGATTGTGTTTGGATGAATGAATTTCATTTAAATGGAGAGATCTGATTTGAGAATGAATTTGAAACTTAGATTTGAAATGGCATCCACAATATGTGCATTTCAAATCGATCATAATTACCATTACATTTACATAAATTATTAAGATGTATATTTGAAATACACCTAATATAAATTCATACAAACAATTAAATGGATTTGAAATCCATGGCTTCAAATCCCTCAATCTAAATCAAATGCACCATAATTATTTCTATTAGAAAAGTTGAAAAATAACTTTAAAGTCTTTTAAATAATTGACTCTCTTATTCTGCAAATAACTATTATAGTTATTTTTAGTTATTTCATTGTATTAGACATGACCAAGGTTTATTAAAAACCGCAGCCTGGCCCGGACCAGTAACCGGGTCAACGGGCTGGTTACCCGTTGACCCGATTCGACGGGTCTCAACCGTAACCGGCCCGTCATTGTACGAGCATGTTACGGTTCATGGTTCAAAAACCCGTGGAACCGGCGGTTCCACATTTTTTTTTAAAATTCGAAACCAACGGTCGAGATCATGTGTACGTTGAAAATCAACGACATAGATTTTTTGCCCGTTGGTAGTGCAGTACCGGAGGTTTACGCATTAAATTTTTAAAATATTTTTTTTACAAACGGACGGGCAGATCAACAGTCAGGATCTCCTGAGCGTTGAGAAGGTTGAACCGACGGTTAATTGCGGGTTCAACCGTAAATTTTCCTTTCAATTTTAAAAATCGATGGCTAGGATTTTGTGACCGTTATAGATCGACGATTAGGATTAAGTGACCGTTATTTTTCATGCTTATAAATATCCTCCACACCCATTTCATTTTTTATCAATCTTATTACAACACTAAGTTTTCGATACATCATTTACTTGTATTGTTTTCGAATTACTCAATGGAAGGTCCTAATGATCCACATAAAGGCAAAGACAAGATGATATATCCCGAACAGGCAGAACCCGATGTTGATATTGATGATATTGGAGTCACCGACGGCTACACATGATACCCAAGAAAAGTGCGCAAACAAAGGTAAGATCTATGCATGTAAGGCCTCTCTACCTTAACAGTGTAATTAACAAGTAAATAGGGCCAACATGCATAAAAAGATAAGTTATGGTTCCGGTTGTAGCCTTGAGCTAACAGGATTACAGGCCAAAAATAAACTTCTAAAGTTAATTAATTACATTCCCAATAATGAATGTTAATACTATAGATTTACACTACTATTGGAGTAGAGACTATCCAAAATCCTGTATCCTAATTCAACAGTGCCCCTCGTTGCTCACTGCCTCAACCCGATCCATAGCCCTTTAAGTCCAAAAGTGTACCTACAGGAACAACTTACCATGAGCATATACATCACCATTCAACAAAATCCAATCACAATAACATAATCAATTGCATGAGATATGTATGTATGTATGCTCCCTGATTTACCACATTAGCACATTTTCATTGTTGTTCCTGTTTCATAAACTCATGCACACATCATTAGTTCACAATATAATGATCGATACCACGTTCCAGTCATAACCACAATAATCCACATTAATCACTAGAAATGTGACTGTTCTGGTCCTGTTACAACAGCGGAATTTTAGAACCCCTCGCTTCGACATATAGAAGCATCATATGATATCCCTCGCTTCGACAATGACAACGGCATGTACATCGCTTCGACATGACAGCGGCAAATATCATATTACCATCGCTTCATATGACAGCGGCAAGTACCTCCCTCGCTCGTATATAACAACCACCGGAACAATCAAGCATTTCTAACCACATGTACAAACATAACACTTGAGTCCACAATCATAATGCATCACTATTATTTCAATATATCAACACATTTCATAATCCACACTTGTCCACAATATAGATGTAGCCAAAAGTATAAGAACACCTTTTACCGTCCGATGCCCGTACGTCTCACTACGTACCTTAGTCTCAAAAATGGAGAAGTTGAATAACTTTATCTCCTTGACGTTGTTGGTACCTGGGATGGTTCTACACAACCATACAATTCAATATTAGAAGCCAATTATAGTCCAATATCCAAAAATTCCACAAAATAATCAAAATTACACTTTTATGTGTCTCGCGATCGATCGCCGAGATGTCCCGATCGATCGCGAGATCACACTGCCCGTTGCTAAAAATTTTTGTCTTCGGCGATCGATCGCCACATTTGGCGCGATCGATCACCAGCCTCACCGATCGATCGCCCAAAAGTGGCGATCGATCGCCAAAGGCTCTGGAGCCTACTGTTGGCTCGCGATCGATCGCCAGAAACGGGCGATCGATCGCCAGAAACGGGCGATCGATCGCCAACCCCTGCACATCGAAAATCACCATTTTTGCACATTAAATCCTTCACCAACCTCAACAACACTTATACCAACAACTCAAAAACATAAAAACACTTTAAACCTTCAATCCTCACCATTAAACAACCCCAAAATCCTACACCCAACCAAAAATCATACTCACCCAAAACAAACCATTTTCAAACTCAAACATCAACCCAAAATCAAAATAAACCACACAAAAACAACAAGGAATGATATATATCCTTCCTAGGCCTCAAATCTTACCAAGAATCACAAGAATAAAGTTTTTGCAAGAACTTCTTTTCCACTTTGAAGCCCAACTCGAAAATGAGGAGAAAATGGTAGGGTTTGAGAGTGTGATGGGGATTTGATAAAGTGTGCGTTAAAGTGGATAAAGGGGTATAGTGGGGTTATAAGAGTTTTAATTAAATTTGCACCCCACTAATTATCATGATGTATAAAATACCCCAACATGGTATTTTAAAAGCATTTTACAAAAATGCACCAACTTCCACTAAATCCATATTTTCACAAACAACCAATACAATTTAATCATGTTAACACCCCATTTCCCAACATGCATAACATGCACCCTGAAATGCAACCCCCGGGTCACGCCTACCAGGTGACTAAGCATATCATCAATATAATTAATCCCAACACATAAATCAATTATCACCATAATTAATCACGTAAACATAATTAATGCCCAAATTGCATTTAATCATTTCAGGGATATCACAATGCCTCCACTTAAATCATCGATTTTTACTAAACATTTTGAGAAGGCGACTCTTCCATCCGGAGAGATGCGCGCCAAGTGCAAATATTGTACCAGTTCGTATAAGTTTCATGGTGGCTATAGATCTTTGAAGCGTCATATCGGAACGGAGCATCCAGTGGAGTTTGGTAATGATTCTTCTCAAACTCAACTGTCTAGATTTCATTCATCGGGTGAAGGTACTGACTCTCCACTTTTCAAATACACTGATACACAATTAAAAGAATCGATGACAAAATTTATCTCTGTAGAACATCTTTATTTTAGTATTGCATTTAGATTTAGTTTTGAAGATCTATGTCATGAATCTCTACAACCTGCTGCTAAACGTGTTCCTAGGACCACAGTCACACGGACACTTTAAAAAATTAGTTCGTCAAAAAAAGAAAGAATTAGTTACATTATTCAGTAATTTGACGAATAAAATTTCTATATGCTCTGATATTTTGGAGTGATCATTGGCAAACTAATTCGTACATGGGTATTACTTGTCATTGGATAGATAATTCATGGTCAAATCAAAAAAGGTTGCTTGCATATCGAGTGTTCAATAAAGCATACACCGCACATAATATTTCTCAATTGATTTGTGTAATTTTTAGAAGAATATGGTTTAACTTCCAAAGTATTTTTCTGTGTCATTTGATAATGCTAGTTCGAACACATTGAGTATTGAAGATCTTAAATGTGTTTGTCAACCTGCTATTGGTGGTTTATTTTTTCTTATTAGATGTATGTGCCATATTTTGAACTTATGTGTGCAATGTGGATTAAGATCGTTAGATAATCAGATTCAACCAATTAAAATGACTTTACCTTATTTGTGGTCCATCCGAGTTTGACGAAACAATGGGGTAAGTTTTGCAAGGTTAATGACATGCGACCTAGAAAATTTTCACGAGATATATCCACACGTTGGAACTACATATAAATTGTTAAATGATTCATATGAATATAGAGAGTTATTGTGTTCATTTTTTGCACAACATGGTGGAAACTCTAATATTTATGTATTTTCGCACCAATGGAATGTATGTAAAATGTATTTTATGATGCAACTGAACAATTATCTGAAGTTTATTATCCTACATCTCATTTAGTTTTGATGAACTGTTGTAATGTGGCACTTACCTTAAATGCAAATTTCTCTAATTATCTGTTAACCTATTCCGTGGTAGCAATCAAGGTTAAATGGGAAAAATATTTTTTATTGTGATATCCCCGAAATAATTATATGCAAATTGGGCATTAATTATGTGTATGTGATTATTTATGGTGTTAATTAATTTAGTGTTGGAATTAATTATCTTGGTGAAATGCTTAGTCACATGGTATGCGTGACGCGGTGGTGCATTTCAGGGTGCATGTTATGCATGTTGGGAAATTGAGGGTTATCATGGTCTTATTGTGATTGTTGATAATTATATGGTAAAACATGTATTTTATTGGGGTTTTGGTGCATTTTGGTAAAATGCTTTTAAAATATCATGTTGGAGTATCTCTTACATCATTCTAATTATTGGGGTACATGTTTTAATTATAACCCATTTATACCCCATTACCCCCCACTTTACCCATCACTTTATCAATCCCCAAATCACTCTTCCAAACCCTATCCCCACACCATTTTCGTTTTTGGCTAAAGGAGGAAGGGGAAATCTTCACAAAAGCTTGGTTTGTGAGGTTCTTGGTAGGATTTGGAGTCCATAAGAGGTATGGTTACCTCCTTGATGTTTTTATGGTGTTTGGGTTGATTTTGAAATGGTATTTTGAGTTTTTGAAATGGGTTTATTTTGGGTTGGTATAGTTTTTTTTGGGTGTTGGATTTTTGGTAGTATTGTAGTGTATGTTGGAGGTTTATGGTGTTTTTGTATTGTTGGATTAATGGTATTTGAGTTGGTTTGCTTTGGAGAAGAAGAAATGTGAATAGTGTCCGAAAATCGCATGTGCAGGTTTCCGCGATCGATCGGGAGATTCTCCCGTTCAATCACGAGCACCAGGGGAGGCGGCAGTAGGCTTCCGTGATCGATCGCGAGTTTGGCGCGATCGATCGGCGAGGCCGCGATCGATCGGCATAAACTCGGCGATCGATCGCGGATTGGAAAATTTTGTTGGCCTTGGCAGTGTGATCTCGCGATCGATCGGGGCTTTATGGCGATCGATCGCGAGACACCAAAATGTGTGTTTTTGGTTATTTTTGTGGGATTTTTGGTATTGGACTATTATTGGCTCCTAATATTGGTTTGTGTGAATGTGTAGAACCATACCAGGTGGCAACACAGCCAAGGAGATAAAGTCCATCGACATCTCCATTTTGGAACAAAGGTACGTAGTGAGCGTACGGGCATCGGACGGTAAAGCGTATTTATACGCATTGAATTGGTTATTCATTATGGTTGCACACATGGGGTTAATTATGCATTATGGTTGCATACATGGTCTTGGTTATGCATCATGGTTGCATACATGGTTTGGATATGCATTATGGTTGCATGTGTATATTGGATGCATTGGTGCATGTGATTGTGAGTTGAGATTATATTCCAGTGATGAAGAATACTTGTCGCCTTCATGTCGAAGCGATGATAGAATACTTGCCGCTGTCATATTATAGCGATGAAGAATATTTGCCCCAAATATGTCGAAGCGAAGGATCATTCCGTTGTCATATTACTATTGCGAGGGATATTATGCCGCTAATATGTCGAAGCGAGGGGTATTAATGCTGCTGTCATGTAAACGCGAGGGGTATTATGCCACTGATATAATAAGACTGGAAATGGCCATTGATATACATAGATATGGCCATTGGTATACATAGAATGTAAACGCGAGGGGTATTGTGCCAAAAGCGAATAGTAACAAGGGGGTTTTAGGATGAATGATTACTACTAAGCAAATTCTAAAATTAAACTAATTAACGAGAATACTAAGATCAGTAAACTTATGAGAGTGAAGCGATTCTTGGTTTCCAGGTAACCGTACTTTTGGAAATTATCTTTTAATCATCAAATCAAAACATTCGAATCCTTTCAATTATCTATCGATTGGAAATTCAATTCCTACTCATCTTATTCGTAGTCAAAGAGAAAACAGCATTCAATTCAACTCTTACGAAATCTCTAATCACCACTACAGCCGTTAATGATTAAATCAATGATAGTTTCAAAACTAATGAGTTCGATAAATCTAATCAATGAAAACTACAGCCGTTAAAATTGATTACTCAACCGTTTCTCCTAAGAATTCAACAACACCTACAGCCGGTTAATTATTGATCTTAGTTGTTTCTTAACAAACTATCGATTATGCAATTGAATATTAGGTGATCGGTCTAATACACAAACACAACAATCATGGAATTCGAAATCTGAGAAACAAATTGAAATCGAAATTTAATTCAACAATCAAACCGAATTCTCATAAAAGATTCAAATCCAAAAGTAGGTATCCCTTCAACCAAGAACCGAAGAGTTTTAGCCTAGCATAATTGAATCTAAAATCAACAAGATATTATTCGAAAACATTAAAATAACAAAGGAAAAGAAATTACTAAGAATAGTCACGATTCCGGCTTGTCGATTCCGTTCTCGTTCTTCAAGCGTTCTTCACAAAAATTCAAAGAAGAAATATCTAAAATCTAAAAAATATTCTAAGGTATGAAATTATGCTTAATATGAGGTAAAAATCGTGTATATGAAGTATGGAGGCTGATGGAGTAGGGTAAAATCCATGTGGAAAGGAAAGAAATCAAGAATTTTAACTTTCCAAAATCATATTGGCGTAATTACGCCTAAAATGGCGTAACTACGCCTAAATTCCCGTAGCACTGGCGTAGGTACGCCTAGAAATGGCGTCTTTACGCCTGATTTTCCATTTTTCTGGCGAGCTTTGTATTTTGGCCATAACTTTCACATACGAACTCCGAATTCAACGAGTCAGCTGTCCACGCGAAGATAACTCAATGTTCTACAACTTTTATATGGACCACATTTCCAAAACATGGCTGGAACATATAGAAATTTGAGAAGAAAGGAGCAACATGTGTCTTGGATTCCGGTTTTTTCCTCTTTTCTTCAACTTTATTGCTTCTTTCATCATTTTAGCTTGATTTCTTCACCTTTCCCTACATTTACACAAATATATGATTAGGTAGTATATGTATCAATTTATCCATCAAAATATATCAAATCGTAGACAATTAAGCGTAATAGATGTGTCTATTTCTAGTCACATCAAACTCCCCCATACTTACTCTTTACTCGACCTCGAGTAAACAAGCAAAACTACAATATTTTTGGTTGGCTCATAGGTTCATAACAAAGCAACTTGTCCTCACTTTACTGCCTCAACAATTTTAACATGCATAATAATGAACGGCGGTGAAAAGTTAACAGTGGAACAAGTTCAATCCCTAAACATTTCGTACCCAACGAAGTAGTGAACGTGTGTGTGTGGTCATAAACAAGTGTTGTGTACAAATTATAGTTCCAAAATATGAAAATCCACAATAGTTCAAGTCATACACTAACACAAGTATAAGCTCACTTGCACACTCTTCTCCACTATCTTAGCTACTTTGCAAACATAAATCAAGTAGGTCTTTATTAGCTTGTAGCTTGGCCTAGGCATTGGCTTATGAAAGAAAGGATAAAGATATATCAAACAAGAGAGTATGATGAAATGCACACTAAAACTTCTCTTCTTGTATGAATTTTCAACTTCGTTCTTTTTCACAAGGTTTATTTCAACACTTTTCTTCTTTTGTGCCTTGGCTCCCCTTGGAGTCATATTTTTATCTATTTTTTTCAAGGCATCCCTTTTTCTTTCATGCATTCCATTCTTTTGACAATTAAGCTCACAAATATACTTCAATGATTTCCAAGTGCATTTGAATGAAATACATCATACTCCCTTAAAAGGTATGGATTAAAATCACATTTAGGCTTAAAGGGTAGGATGATAAGCTAGTCAAGAAATGTTGAATGTGGGTCTTTAGTATGCTTAGCATACTACCATTCTTTTACATTTAAAGCTCAAAATATGTACTAGAGAATGATTTTGTTTACATGGTAGGCTTGAAAGGCTCAAACGCATCAAAGATTGCCTATATCACTTTCATGTTTGCAAGTAGTCTAGACATACGCCTCAAAGAGCATGTAGTTAAGTTCTAGCATGTATTAGAGACTTCTTAAGACTATCACAAAGTTTACACAATCTTCACTAAGCTATGCACACTTCACAAGCCATGACAATAATGTGCTCAAAATATTCAACTTACTAAGTTAAAGTACACTTTGCATTAGAGTTCAAAGTATTCCAAGGTTAACAATTCACCTATGTTCAAAGCATGCATGCCATCAATTAGGTTTCATCATGGGCTAGTGATTCTAAGCATGTGTTCATTACTAACTATGAGCTCAAAATTTTAAATTTTTCGATTTTTTTGTATTTTTGAAATAGGAAAAACAATAACACACTGCTAATCCCTCCCCCATACTTAAATCTTACATTGTCCCCAATGTAAGGCAAAAATATAAGAAAAGAGAAAAGTTTAAACTAAAAAGCAATAAAAATAAAAGGGTATAAGGGAAACTAACTCCCCTTGGGTTGCCTCCCAAGCAGCGCCTCTGTTTAACTTCGGTGGCCCGACGCCAGTCCTCTATCAAGGTGGTTGATGCAGTGTTGCTCTATCCTTCCTTAACCACCTCAATATCTTCTTCACTCCTCGGTATTTCGGCCTGTTGCCCTTTGAGTGGTCGTCCTCAGTCCTTACTCCTTCGGCACGTGATTGACATGGTCGATCCGGAGGATGCTTCTTTCCAATGGTACGATCCTACAATTGAGAAATAAGAGGATCAGCAGTATCATGAGTAGATAAAGCAGCAATAGTGTAATACCCCCGAAATGTGATATGATTATGTTCTACGATGATAAATTATGATGTGTTTAAGGGTTGTGGTGTATTTATATTGGGGGCCACGATTTATGTTATGATGATATGATGTGGGGAGCATGTTGGGTATTTTAAGGGATGTATTAATTATATGAAGTTAGGAAAATATCGAGTGAGGATATTTTAATACATCGTACTAAATACCGGGACACAATTAAACACCACATGACCACCCTACCCACACCACCCCCACCCACTCGGTCACCACCCTCCCCCAATTGCACCCTACACCCCCACTTGTCAAAGCCCATGCCTCCCACTTGGTGATGCCCATGCTCCCACCTTGCAGCCAAATCATCTCCTTCTCTCCTCCTCTCTCTTTCTCTCCCAAAATCGTGCCTGTAAGCTGCTGGGGGAAGGGAAGAAAAGCTTGGTAAGAAGGTGTTTAAATCCTTGCAAAAAGAGGAGCAAAAGAGAGGGGTAAGTGGGTACCCTGTTTTTCTGGGTTTGTGCTTGGGCTTGGGTTTGGTGGGTTGATTTTAAAACATGTTAAGTATAGGTTTGGGTGGAACCTTGATACGAATGCCTACATGGTAGTTTTATGTAGCTACTAGCATGTTTGTTTGAGCATTTACATGTCTTATGTGATAGATTTCTAGTTATGAAACTATATGCTCGAAAATCTGGGCAAAGGGATACATGCTCTGTTTTTGTAAAAGTTGGTTAAGGATGAAAATTATGATGATGTTATGATGCATGTTAGCTTAGGTTTGTTAAACCTTCGATTTAAGAGCTTACATGGATATTTTATGAAGTTCTTCACATGTTTGTTTCAGCATAAAAGATGTGTTATGAGGTAGAAAAGATGGTATGAAATTAGATGCTCAAAAATCTGGGGAAAAATCCCGATTTCAGAGCTCTCGATCGATCGGGATTTATTTCCGATCGATCGAGCGAGACAGAAGGTCTAAGCATGTTTTCAAAATTTTGGTGCCGAACGATCGAAGGATTTCTCGATCGATCGGTGAACCTCCTCGATCGATCGGTAAAATGTTCGATCGATCGAGCGAGGCAGGAAGCTAAGGCACTTTTTGTGCACAGTGTCTCGATCGATCGAGGCATAGGGCCGATCGATCGAGACAGGCAGAAAGTTGAAAATTTAATGATGTTTTATTTTGTTAAGTTTTTGATGTGAGATGGTTTTGAGGCATCTAATATGGTATAATGTGGTCTTGTAGAACCATCCCAGGTACCAGCACCATCAAGGAGATAAAGTCTGTTGACTCCTCCTCCTTTTGAAAAGGTACGTAAGAAGCGTACGGGCATCGGACGGTAACACACATCTCTATACTACAACTATGCTTTTATTGCATGAGTATTCACGATGAAATGACGGTGTTTATACGATGTTTACATGATGATGTTTATATGATGTTTATACGATGAAGTTCGTATGATGTTTATTGCTTATACGATGCTTATATGATGACATTTATGTGATGTATTGTGGTAAGATGCCACGGGGTAAGATGCCCTACATGGTAAGAGGCCATGCGATGTATTGTGGTAAGATGCCACGGGGTAAGATGCCCTACATGGTAAGAGGCCATGCGATGTATTGTGGTAAGATGCCACGGGGTAAGATGCCCCATATGGTAAGAGGCCATACGATGATGTTGTGGTAAGATGCCACGGGGGTAAGATGCCCCATATGCATGATTCTAAATCAGGGACAACAATAAGAAGTGAATGTATAACCAGCATATTACTTAACCAATGTTTCATGCATTTACTATGATGTTTATAATGTTAAGTAAGATTATATATGCTCAAGATGTGTTGTCCCTGTAGGTACACTTTTGGACGAAAGGACTAAGGGTTGGGTTGAAGCAGTGAGCTACGAGGGACACAGGAATGTATAGAATTCAAGTTATGATTAGTATCTACTCTAGGAGTAGTGTAAATCTAAATGACATTCCTTTAGAATGTAAAGAATTGTTTTTGAAGTTTTGTATTTTGGCCTGTAATCCTGTTAGCTCGTGTAACAACCAAAACCTTAAGATGTTACTTTAATGCATTTTTAGTCCTTCTTATGTCTATTAATCACTGTTAAGGTGGGAAGACCCCACATTAGTGGTATCAGAGCAGTGGTTAGATAACTCGGGAATGAGCGAAGGGTAGCCTTAGCAATAAGATAGCTAGGTGCTTACTATTGAACATGTTTTATGTGTATTTTGCATATGAAGTTTCTATGTTATGCTAACATGTTTAATTATCTAACGATGTGCTTTATGAACTGCTTTTGGTGTTGTTATTAACCCTTGTGTTGCAGCATGGCAGCAAATATAGAAGTGGGTGACGCCATTAGTGTAAATGCAAGTGCTGGGCGTACGAACCCATTGCCACCACCAGCTTTGGGAGAGGAACCCTCTGAACAGCAGTTGCTACCTGGGGAATTGAGCTTGGCTCAGTTTATGATGTATCGACCTACGATGTTCGAGGGAACTGAATCAGGAGAGAAAGCTGAGGAATGGTTAGAGAGGATCGAACAGATATTTGTGGCAGCGCCTTGTGCAAAGACGGCCTGGATCCGATTAGCAGAATTTCAGTTGTCCAAGAAGGCATTGATGTGGTGGAAAACCACAGTGATTGAGCAAGAGGCTCTGGGACAGGAAGTAAATTGGAAGATGTTCCGAACGCGGTTTTTGAACCGCTATTTCTCAGCCGCTGCAAGACAGGCCAAGGAGGATGAGTTTACCAGTTTAAGACAAGGTACCATGCCTGTATCTGACTATGCTTTGCATTACTGTTCCTTACTACGATATGTGCCACACATAGCTGCAAGCACTCAAGCGAAAATGCGGAATTTCATGAAGGGCTTGAGGCCTGAACTGTATGACAGGGTGATCACTTATGGCCCTGCCTGTTTTGATGATGCACTCTCACGAGCTGAGCTAGCTGAACTGGGAGTCGGTGCATATCCTGATGCTGTGCCACCTCCGGCACCCCCTCAGAGATCCACTTCTGACAATTTGAAGCCCAGAGGTGATCAGTTTAAGCCAAGGGGGAACACTTCGGCATCAAGATTCAGTGGCAAGAGGCCCGAGAATCGATGGAAAGGGAAGGGTAGGAATGATGCTCCATCTGGGAGAGGACAGTCTCAGGGAGACAGATCTGGAAGAGTTCAGTGCACTCTTTGTGGGCAGCCACATTTGGCAAAGGACTGCGTAGGATGTTATGTCTATGGCGACAGAGGCCACTTTGCTCGGCGGTGTCCCAACAGGGGAAGACAGCAGAGCTCTACGGGGAGACCTGCGGACAGAACGGCACAACACCGGCCACCCTTTGTGCCAAGACAGTATGGAGGTCAGCCCGCGGGGCCACCTCAGGGACAGGTGTATGCTTTGACGAGGGAGCAGGCTACGGCGGCCCCGGAGGAAGTTATAGCGGGTACGTGTCTTTTATTTACGCACCCTGCTCTTATATTGATAGACACAGGTGCGTCACACTCTTTTGTGTCGACGAGTTTTGTTGAAAGGCACCACATATGCACTTCTCCGTCCCCCATGCCTCTTATGGTCTCGACCCCCGCTGGAAGAAGTTTGACTACGGATCAGATTGTTTATGATGGCCTCATTTATTTTGAGGATAATGAGTTAAGATCAGATTTGATTGTGTTAGGAATGACAGACTTCGATTGCATTGTGGGCATCGATGTTCTGAACAAGTATCAGGCAGTGGTAAACTGTAGGCAAAGGACTGTCCGATTTAGATCTGTATTGGGAGTCCAGTGGACATTCTATGGGGATGGTTCCCGTCCGAAGATTCCGTTAATATCTGCTGTCAAGATGACACAGCTGTTGGAACGAGGCCATGAAGGATATCTTATCTACGCTGTAGACATGACGGATAAGAGGAAGGAATTGAAGGTTGAGGATGTGCCCGTAGTGGCGGAGTTTCCTGATGTCTTTTCGGAGGAGATTCCCGGATTCCCACCGACGAGAGAGGTCGAGTTTGGGATTGAGCTACTACCAGGGACGTCTGCAATTTCTCGCGCCCCGTATAGGATGGCACCAGCAGAGTTAAGGGAGTTAAAGATACAGTTGCAGGAACTCCTTGATAAGGGCTACATACGCCCTAGCGTATCGCCATGGGGTGCGCCTGTCTTATTTGTTAAGAAGAAAGATGGATCGATGCGTCTATGCATTGATTATAGGCAGTTAAACAAAGCTACAGTAAAGAACAAGTATCCACTTCCGAGGATCGATGACTTGTTCGATCAGTTGCAGGGTACGAGGCTCTATAGTAAGATCGATCTGAGGTCGGGGTACCATCAGATTCGAGTAAGAGAAGATGATGTTCAGAAAACGGCTTTCAGGACTAGATATGGGCACTATGAATTCCTGGTCATGCCTTTTGGGGTGACGAATGCCCCAGCTGTCTTCATGAGTTTGATGAACAGGGTGTTCCAGCCGTATTTGGATCAGCGTCATAGTCTTCATTGACGACATACTTATCTACTCTCGGACGGAAGAAGAGCATGTAAGGCACTTGAGGATAGTACTTCAGATCCTTAGGGATCATCAGTTGTATGCAAAGCTTAGTAAGTGCGAGTTCTGGTTGGACAGCGTGGTATTTTTAGGCCATGTCATATCTAGCCACGGGATATCTGTGGATCCCAGGAAGATTGAAGCTGTGATGGAGTGGGCTGCACCCACTTCTGTACCTGAGATAAGGAGTTTTCTCGGTTTGGCAGGATATTACCGACATTTCGTCGAGGGTTTTTCGAAGATTGCCAAACCCCTGACACAGCTGACTCAGAAAGGAGTCCCCTTCTTTTGGTCCGAAGCTTGTGAGGAAAGCTTCCAAGAGCTGAAGCGTCGTTTGACTACAGCGCCTGTACTGGTGATTCCGTCCGAGGATAAGAGGTTCGCCTTGTATACGGATGCGTCATTGCAGGGCTTGGGCTGTGTGTTGATGCAAGATAAGCATGTGGTGGCTTATGCATCGAGGCAGCTGAAGCCACACGAAGCCAGGTATCCAGTGCATGATTTGGAATTGGCGGCCATCATATTCGCCTTAAAGATCTGGAGGCATTACTTGTATGGCACGTCTTTCACTATATATACGGACCATAAGAGCCTGAAGTTCTTATTCACTCAAGCAGAGTTGAATATGAGGCAAAGAAGATGGATGGATTTGCTCAAAGATTATGATTGTGAAATTGAGTACCATCCAGGTAAAGCAAACCTGATAGCAGACGCCTTAAGTCGGAAGGTAAAGAGTACTGCAGAGGATGTTATGTGTTTGTCAGCCTTGATGACGTCTTATTGCCAACTGGGCTATGATTTCGATGTAGACACGTCGCCTGTACGAGTGTCGACCCTATTGGCGGAGCCAGACATATTTGAGGCGATCAGGAAGGCCCAGAAGTCCGATAGTGAGGTTCAGAGATGGACATCATTGATACTTCAGGGTCAGCCATCCAAGTTCAGAGTGGCTGAGGATGATTCCTTGAGACTGGGCAACCGATGGGTAGTCCCAGATGCACCAGGACTGCGTAAAGGAATATTGGAGCGGGCTCACAGTAGTCGTTTCAGTATCCACCCAGGGGGAAAGAAGATGTACAAAGATCTATGCGATCAATTCTGGTGGAGACGCATGAAGCGTGAGGTAATCATTTTTGTTAAAAGATGTTTGATCTGCCAGCAGGTAAAGGCAGAGAGGCAGAGGCCTGGTGGAGAGCTGAAGAGCTTAGAGGTGCCTGAATGGAAGTGGGAGCATATATCTATGGACTTCGTAACCCACTTGCCAAGAACGACCTCAGGATTTGATGCGATCTGGGTGATCGTAGATAGGCTGACGAAGACGGCTCATTTCATCCCTTACAGTATGTCTTATACATACTTAAAGATGGCTCAAATGTATATACGGGATGTTGTGAGATTGCATGGTATTCCAGTCTCGATAGTGTCCGACAGGGACCCGAGGTTCACTTCACATTTCTGGGAAGGTCTCCAGGCAGCTTTGGGCACAGAGGTGAGACTGAGTACGGCCTATCACCCTCAGACAGACGGCCAAACAGAGCGTACCATTCAGACGCTCGAAGACATGTTGAGGGCATGTATTTTGGAGTTTGATACTCCGTGGCAGGATTCAGTGCCGCTGGTGGAGTTCTCCTATAACAACAGTTATCAAGCGAGCATTCAAATGGCCCCTTTTGAAGCTCTGTATGGACGACGATGTAAATCACCACTGTATTGGGAGGACTTGACTAGCAAAGCGGTCGGAGGACCGGATATGATCAGGGATATGGAAGGTAAGATAAAGTTGATACGCCAGAAGATGAAAGCGGCCCAGGACAGGCAAGCGGCCTATGCCAATAAGCGGCGACGACCGCTAGAATTCCAGTTAGGAGACAGGGTCTTCTTAAAGATCTCGCCCTTCAGGGGCGTGGTTCGTTTTGGGATGCGGGGAAAGTTATCTCCGAGGTATGTTGGGCCATATGAAGTTTTACAGCGTATCGGTACTTTGGCATATCGTTTGGCTCTACCGCCATCCTTGTCTGGCATACACGATGTTTTCCATGTCTCTATGTTGAGGAAGTATGAGCCAGACCCGTCGCATGTCTTACAGCCTACTGAAGTACAGTTAGATTCAGATGTGTCCTACGTTGAACGACCGATCAGAATTCTGGATCGAGAGGATCGCAGACTACGAAGTAAAGTATACCGATGGTCAAAGTTCAGTGGGATCGTCGGGGTGTCGAGGAGGCTACGTGGGAGACGGAACGGCATATGGTGCAGCACTATCCGGAACTATTCTCTGGTATGTTTTTATGTTTAGTTTCGATATGATGATGCATGTGGATTTTGAGGACGAAATCTTATAAGTAGGGGAGTAATGTAATACCCCCGAAATGTGATATGATTATGTTCTACGATGATAAATTATGATGTGTTTAAGGGTTGTGGTGTATTTATATTGGGGGCCACGATTTATGTTATGATGATATGATGTGGGGAGCATGTTGGGTATTTTAAGGGATGTATTAATTATATGAAGTTAGGAAAATATCGAGTGAGGATATTTTAATACATCGTACTAAATACCGGGACACAATTAAACACCACATGACCACCCTACCCACACCACCCCCACCCACTCGGTCACCACCCTCCCCCAATTGCACCCTACACCCCCACTTGTCAAAGCCCATGCCTCCCACTTGGTGATGCCCATGCTCCCACCTTGCAGCCAAATCATCTCCTTCTCTCCTCCTCTCTCTTTCTCTCCCAAAATCGTGCCTGTAAGTTGCTGGGGGAAGGGAAGAAAAGCTTGGTAAGAAGGTGTTTAAATCCTTGCAAAAAGAGGAGCAAAAGAGAGGGGTAAGTGGGTACCCTGTTTTTCTGGGTTTGTGCTTGGGCTTGGGTTTGGTGGGTTGATTTTAAAACATGTTAAGTATAGGTTTGGGTGGAACCTTGATATGAATGCCTACATGGTAGTTTTATGTAGCTACTAGCATGTTTGTTTGAGCATTTACATGTCTTATGTGATAGATTTCTAGTTATGAAACTATATGCTCGAAAATCTGGGCAAAGGGATACATGCTCTGTTTTTGTAAAAGTTGGTTAAGGATGAAAATTATGATGATGTTATGATGCATGTTAGCTTAGGTTTTGTTAAACCTTCGATTTAAGAGCTTACATGGATATTTTATGAAGTTCTTCACATGTTTGTTTCAGCATAAAAGATGTGTTATGAGGTAGAAAAGATGGTATGAAATGAGGTGCTCAAAAATCTGGGGAAAAATACCGATTTTCAGAGCTCTCGATCGATCGAGATTTATTTCCGATCGATAGAGCGAGACAGAAGGTCTAAGCATGTTTTCAAAATTTTGGTGCCGATCGATCGAAGGATTTCTCGATCGATCGGTGAAGCTCCTCGATCGATCGGTAAAATGTTCGATCGATCGAGCGAGGCAGGAAGCTAAGGCACTTTTTGTGCACAGTGTCTCGATCGATCGAGGCATAGGGCCGATCGATCGAGACAGGCAGAAAGTTGAAAATTTAATGATGTTTTATTTTGTGAAGTTTTTGATGTGAGATGGTTTTGAGGCATCTAATATGGTATAATGTGGTCTTGTAGAACCATCCCAGGTACCAGCACCATCAAGGAGATAAAGTCTGTTGACTCCTCCTCCTTTTGAAAAGGTACGTAAGAAGCGTACGGGCATCGGACGGTAACACACATCTCTATACTACAACTATGCTTTTATTGCATGAGTATTCACGATGAAATGACGGTGTTTATACGATGTTTACATGATGATGTTTATATGATATTTATACGATGAAGTTCGTATGATGTTTATTGCTTATACGATGCTTATATGATGACATTTATGTGATGTATTGTGGTAAGATGCCACGGGGTAAGATGCCCTACATGGTAAGAGGCCATGCGATGTATTGTGGTAAGATGCCACGGGGTAAGATGCCCCATATGGTAAGAGGCCATACGATGATGTTGTGGTATGTGATGCCCCGAAATTAATTAATGGTAACTTGGACATTAATTATGTTTATATGATGTATCATGTGTTGATAGGATTTATGTGTTGGGTATTAAGATGTTAACATGATTAATTGTGTTAAATTGTCAAATATGAGGAAGATGTGATTTTAAATGAAGTTTAGAGCATTGTTGAAAAATGCTTTTGAAATACCAAGTAGGGTATTTTATACATCATGTTAAGTTTGGGGTACACTTTTTAAGTCATTACAACCCCTTTTTAATCCCATACCCATCACTTTAAACCCCCCCCACTTTACTCTCACCTTTTAAAAATCCCCAAATCACTTCCCAACCCCAAACCCTACCCCATTTTCGAAACTCACCAAAAGAGGAGGAGCAAAGTCCCACAAAATCCTTATTTGTGTGATCTTTGCTAGGATTTGGAACCTACAAGAGAACCATCCCAGGTGCCCACAACATCCAGGAGATAAAGCTCTCCAAATTCTCCACTTTTGGGAATTAAGGTACGTAAGAGACGTACGAGCATCGGACGGTAAACCATGCCCTTACATATTATGATGATGTTTAAGATGATGTTTACGATGATGACGTTTAAGATGATGTTATGATGATGATATCTATGATGATATTTATAATGATGATGCTTATGATGATGATACGATGATGATGCTTAAGATGATGTTTATGATAACGATGTTATGAGGACGTCTATAATGACGAAGTTTATGATAAGGTCATACGACGTGTATGATTGGGTAAGACGCCCATGTGGTAAGACACCACCCAAAGTATAGGATTGGGTAAGATGCCCTCGTGGTAAGATGCCACGCAATGTTTATGATATGGTAAGACGCCATATGATTGGGTAAGATGCCCACATGGTAAGATGCCACGCAATGTTTATGATATGGTAAGACGCCATATGATTGGGTAAGATGCCCACGTGGTAAGATGCCACGCAATTATTATGATATGGTAAGATGCCATACAATGGGGTAAGACACCCCAAACATGAATAAGAGTCAGGGATAACCAAGGAGGTCGGAGGACGACCAATAACTTTTACTTAACTAAGATGTTATGCATTATTGTATGCTTTTATATAATGTTAAGTAAATATATGAATGCTCATGATATGTTATCCCTGTAGGTACACTTTTGGACCAAGGGCCTAGGGTCGGGTTGAGGAAGTGAGCTAAAGGGAGCATGATGAACGTAGGATGCAGGATTTTTTTGATAGTCTCTACTCTAGGAGTAGTGTAAATCTATAGCTTTAACATCCTTTATTGGGAATGTAATTAAATAGCTTTGAAAACTTTATTTTTGGCCTGTAATCTCCCTAGCTCAAACTACAACCGGAACCCTTAAAAGGTTATAAATGCATGTTCTGTCCAATTTATGTGTACTAAATGATATTAAGGTAGGAAGACCCTACATTAGTGGTATCAGAGCAGTGGTTAGATAACCCGGGATGAGTGAAGGGTAGCCTTAGCAATAAGTTAGCTAGGTGCTTACTGTTGAACATGTTTTGTGCATAAGTTGCATATGAAGTATATGATGTTATGCTAACATGTTTTGTTTATCTAACGAAGTATTATACGAACTGCTTTTGGATCTTGTTGTTAATCCTTGTGTTGCAGTATGGCAGCAAATGTGGAGGTAGGTGACGCAGTGAGCGTCAATGCAAGCGCGGGGCGTACGAATCCCCTACCCCCGCCAGCTTTTGATGATGAACCGGCCGAGCAACAGTTGTTGCCAGGGGAGCTAAGCCTAACTCAGTTTCTTGCTTACCGACCCCCAACCTTTGAAGGAACCGAAACTGGGGAACGAGCTGAGGAATGGTTAGAAAGAATAGAGCAAATCTTTGTGGCAGCCCCATGTGCGAAGACAGCATGGATACGGTTAGCGGAGTTCCAATTGGCCAAGAAGGCGTTAATGTGGTGGAAGACCACTGTGGTAGAGCAAGAGGCTCAAGGGCATGAAGTTAACTGGAAAATGTTTCGAACTCGCTTCCTGAACCGTTATTTCTCGGCTGCAGCACGACAGGCTAAGGAAGATGAATTCACTCACCTCAAGCAAGGTAATATGTCGGTATCGGATTATGCTCTTCAGTTTTGCTCCTTGCTCCGATATGTACCTCACATTGCCACGAGCACGCAAGCAAAGATGAGGAATTTCATGAAGGGTCTGAGGCCGGAGCTATACGATAGGGTGATCACTTATGGCCCTACTTGTTTTGATGATGCACTCTCAAGGGCTGAGCTAGCCGAACTAGGAGTGGGTGCATACCCTGATGTTGTACCACCGTCGGCACCCTCTCAGAAATCCACTCCGGATAATTTGAAGCCGAGGAATGATCAGTTCAAGTCAAGGGGGAACTCCTCAGCATCAAGGTTTAGCGGTAAGAAGTCCGACAATAGGTGGAAAGGTAATCGAAGAGGTGATGCCCCATCTGGAAGGGGGCAGTCTCAGGGAGACAGATCCGGGAGGATCCAATGCACTCTTTGTGGGCAACCACATCTGGCGAAAGACTGTATAGGGTGCTATGTTTGTGGCGACAAGGGCCACTTTGCTAGACAGTGTCCCAACAGGGGGAGCCAACAGGGTTCTGCGGGGAGGCCTGCAGATAGGACAGCACAACACAGACCACCCTTTGTATCGAGACAGCATGGAGGTCAGCCCATGGGGCCACCTCAAGGACAGGTCTATGCACTGACAAGGGAGCAGGCTTCAGCGGCTCCGGAGGAGGTTATAGCGGGTACGTGTCTTTTATTTACGCACCCTGCTTTTATATTGATCGACACAGGTGCGTCACACTCTTTTGTGTCGACAAGTTTTGTGGAAAGGCACCACTTATGCACTTCTCCGTCGCCCACGCCTCTTATAGTCTCGACCCCCGCTGGAAGAAGTATGATTACTGATCGGATCGTCTACAATGGCCTCATTTATTTTGAGGATAAGGAACTAAGGTCAGACTTGATTGTTCTGGGAATGTCAGATTTTGATTGCATTCTGGGCATTGATGTTCTGAACAGGTATCAGGCAGTTGTGAACTGCAGGCAGAGAACTGTACGGTTTAAATCCGATATGGGAGTTCCATGGACGTTCTATGGGGATGGTTCTCGCTCTAAGATTCCGTTGATATCTGCTGTCAAGATGGCGCAGTTGTTGGAACGAGGTCATTCAGGATATCTCATTTATGCCGTCGATGTTACGGAAAAGAAAGGAGAAGTGAAAGTTGAGGATGTGCCCGTAGTGGCGGAGTTCCCTGATGTCTTTCCGGAGGAGATTCCCGGATTCCCACCGACGAGAGAGGTCGAGTTTGGGATTGAGTTATTACCAGGGACGTCTGCCATTTCTCGTGCCCCTTATAGGATGGCACCAGCGGAGCTAAGGGAACTAAAGATTCAGTTGCAGGAGCTCCTTGATAAGGGCTATATACGCCCTAGCGTATCGCCCTGGGGAGCACCAGTTTTATTTGTGAAGAAGAAAGATGGTTCGATGCGTTTGTGCATCGATTACAGACAACTGAACAAAGCTACGGTGAAGAATAAGTACCCACTTCCGAGGATCGATGATTTGTTTGATCAGTTGCAGGGTACGAGGCTCTACAGTAAGATCGATCTGAGGTCGGGGTACCATCAGATTCGAGTAAGAGAAGAGGATGTCCAGAAGACAGCCTTCAGGACTAGGTATGGGCATTATGAATTCCTAGTCATGCCTTTTGGGGTGACAAATGCCCCGGCTGTTTTCATGAGTTTGATGAACAAGGTGTTCCAGCCGTATTTGGATCAATTCGTCATAGTTTTCATTGACGACATACTCATCTACTCTAGGACTGAAGAAGATCATGTACGGCACTTGAGGACAGTACTTCAGATCCTTAGGGATCATCAGTTGTATGCTAAGCTTAGCAAGTGCGAATTCTGGTTGGACAGCGTGGTGTTCCTAGGCCATGTCATATCTAGCCAAGGGATATCTGTGGATCCGAGGAAGATTGAAGCTGTGATGGAGTGGGCAGCACCCACTTCTGTACCCGAGATACGGAGTTTTCTGGGCTTAGCAGGTTATTACCGACGTTTTGTCGAAGGATTTTCTAAGATCGCTAAGCCATTGACACAGCTGACTCAGAAAGGAGTCCCATTCTTTTGGTCCGAAGCTTGTGAGGAAAGCTTCCAAGAATTGAAGCGTCGTTTGACGACAGCGCCAGTGTTGGTGATTCCGTCTGAGGACAAGAGGTTTGCTTTGTACACGGATGCATCATTGCAAGGTTTGGGCTGTGTACTGATGCAAGACAGACAAGTGGTAGCCTATGCTTCGAGACAGTTGAAGCCTCATGAGACCAGGTACCCAGTCCATGATCTGGAACTGGCAGCTATCATTTTCGCCTTGAAGATTTGGCGTCATTACCTTTATGGTACTACGTTTACCATTTTTACGGACCATAAGAGCCTGAAGTTCTTGTTCACTCAGGCAGAGTTGAATATGAGGCAAAGGAGGTGGATGGACTTACTCAAGGATTATGACTGTGAAATTGAGTACCATCCTGGTAAGGCAAATTTGATAGCAGACGCCTTAAGTCGGAAGGTGAAGAGTACTGCTGAGGACGTTATGTGTTTGTCAGCTTTGATGACTTCTTACTGCCATCTGGGCTATGACTTCGATGTAGACACGTCGCCGGTGCGAGTGTCGACCTTATTGGCCGAGCCAGACGTATTTGAGGCTATCAGGAAAGCCCAGAGGTTGGATGATGAAGTTCAGAGATGGTCATCAATAGTACTTCGAGGTCAGCCAACAAAGTTTAGTGTGGCTGAAGATGACTCTTTAAGATTGGGCAACCGATGGGTGGTCCCAGATGCGCCAGGATTGCGTAAAGGAATTTTAGAACGGGCTCATAGTAGCCGGTTCAGTATCCACCCCGGTGGAAGAAAGATGTATAAGGACCTAAGTGGTCAATTCTGGTGGAGACGCATGAAGCGTGATGTGATCAGCTTCGTTAAGAGATGTTTGATCTGCCAACAAGTAAAGGCAGAAAGGCAGAGGCCTGGTGGCGAGCTGAAGAGCTTGGAGGTACCTAAGTGGAAGTGGGAGCATATATCTATGGACTTCGTGACCCACTTGCCAAGGTCGGCCTCTGGATTTGATGCGATCTGGGTGATCGTAGATAGGCTGACGAAGGTAGCTCATTTCATCCCTTACAGTATGACTTTCACGTATCTAAAGATGGCCCAATTATATGTACGGGATGTAGTGAGATTGCATGGGATTCCAGTCTCGATCGTGTCTGACAGAGACCCAAGGTTTACTTCTCATTTCTGGGAGGGTCTCCAGACAGCTTTGGGCACCGAGGTGAGACTAAGTACAGCTTATCACCCTCAGACTGATGGCCAAACGGAGCGTACTATACAAACGCTCGAAGATATATTGAGGGCATGTGTTTTGGAGTTTGATACTCCGTGGCAAGAGTCTATACCTCTGGTAGAGTTCTCCTACAATAACAGCTATCAGGCGAGCATTCAAATGGCCCCTTTTGAAGCTCTTTACGGACGACGATGTAGGTCACCGCTGTATTGGGAGGACTTGACGAGTAAAGCGGTCGGAGGACCGGATATGATTAAGGACATGGAGGAAAAGATTAAGATGATACGCTTAAAGATGAAAGCGGCCCAAGATAGGCAAGCAGCCTATGCCAATAAGCGGCGACGGCCGCTAGAATTTCAAGTGGGAGACAAGGTCTTCTTGAAAATCTCACCCTTCAGGGGTGTTGTTCGATTTGGTATGCGGGGGAAGTTATCCCCGAGGTATGTTGGACCGTATGAGGTGTTACAGCGTATCGGCACTTTGGCTTACCGATTGGCTCTACCGCCGTCCTTATCTGGGATTCATGATGTCTTCCATGTTTCTATGTTGAGAAAGTATGAGCCAGATCCGTCTCATGTTTTACAGCCTACTGAAGTGCAGTTAGACTCAGATGTATCCTACGTTGAACGACCGGTCAGAATTCTGGATCGTGAGGATCGCAGACTACGAAGTAAAGTTATACCAATGGTCAAAGTTCAGTGGGATCGTCGGGGTGTCGAGGAGGCTACGTGGGAGACGGAGCGGCATATGATGCAGCATTACCCCGAACTATTTTCTGGTATGATTTATGTTTAGTTTCTTTTGGGTAAGTGCATGCGATTTCGAGGACGAAATCTTGTAAGTAGGGGAGTAATGTGATGCCCCGAAATTAATTAATGGTAACTTGGACATTAATTATGTTTATATGATGTATCATGTGTTGATAGGATTTATGTGTTGGGTATTAAGATGTTAACATGATTAATTGTGTTAAATTGTCAAATATGAGGAAGATGTGATTTTAAATGAAGTTTAGAGCATTGTTGAAAAATGCTTTTGAAATACCAAGTAGGGTATTTTATACATCATGTTAAGTTTGGGGTACACTTTTTAAGTCATTACAACCCCTTTTTAATCCCATACCCATCACTTTAAACCCCCCCACTTTACTCTCACCTTTTAAAAATCCCCAAATCACTTCCCAACCCCAAACCCTACCCCATTTTCGAAACTCACCAAAAGAGGAGGAGCAAAGTCCCACAAAATCCTTATTTGTGTGATCTTTGCTAGGATTTGGAACCTACAAGAGAACCATCCCAGGTGCCCACAACATCCAGGAGATAAAGCTCTCCAAATTCTCCACTTTTGGGAATTAAGGTACGTAAGAGACGTACGAGCATCGGACGGTAAACCATGCCCTTACATATTATGATGATGTTTAAGATGATGTTTACGATGATGACGTTTAAGATGATGTTATGATGATGATATCTATGATGATATTTATAATGATGATGCTTATGATGATGATACGATGATGATGCTTAAGATGATGTTTATGATAACGATGTTATGAGGACGTCTATAATGACGAAGTTTATGATAAGGTCATACGACGTGTATGATTGGGTAAGACGCCCATGTGGTAAGACACCACCCAAAGTATAGGATTGGGTAAGATGCCCTCGTGGTAAGATGCCACGCAATGTTTATGATATGGTAAGACGCCATATGATTGGGTAAGATGCCCACATGGTAAGATGCCACGCAATGTTTATGATATGGTAAGACGCCATATGATTGGGTAAGATGCCCACGTGGTAAGATGCCACGCAATTATTATGATATGGTAAGATGCCATACAATGGGGTAAGACACCCCAAACATGAATAAGAGTCAGGGATAACCAAGGAGGTCGGAGGACGACCAATAACTTTTACTTAACTAAGATGTTATGCATTATTGTATGCTTTTATATAATGTTAAGTAAATATATGAATGCTCATGATATGTTATCCCTGTAGGTACACTTTTGGACCAAGGGCCTAGGGTCGGGTTGAGGAAGTGAGCTAAAGGGAGCATGATGAACGTAGGATGCAGGATTTTTTTGATAGTCTCTACTCTAGGAGTAGTGTAAATCTATAGCTTTAACATCCTTTATTGGGAATGTAATTAAATAGCTTTGAAAACTTTATTTTTGGCCTGTAATCTCCCTAGCTCAAACTACAACCGGAACCCTTAAAAGGTTATAAATGCATGTTCTGTCCAATTTATGTGTACTAAATGATATTAAGGTAGGAAGACCCTACATGGTAAGATGCCACGGGGGTAAGATGCCCCATATGCATGATTCTAAATCAGGGACAACAATAAGAAGTGAATGTATAACCAGCATATTACTTAACCAATGTTTCATGCATTTACTATGATGTTTATAATGTTAAGTAAGATTATATATGCTCATGATGTGTTGTCCCTGTAGGTACACTTTTGGACGAAAGGACTAAGGGTCGGGTTGAAGCAGTGAGCTACGAGGGACACAGGAATGTATAGAATTCAAGTTATGATTAGTATCTACTCTAGGAGTAGTGTAAATCTAAATGACATTCCTTTAGAATGTAAAGAATTGTTTTTGAAGTTTTGTATTTTGGCCTATAATCCTGTTAGCTCGTGTAACAACCAAAACCTTAAGATGTTACTTTAATGCATTTTTAGTCCTTCTTATGTCTATTAATCACTGTTAAGGTGGGAAGACCCCACAAATAGTATGAACAGTATGCACAGGAGGAGGATCCATACCTCTCTTCTCGTCAAGGCCATCAGTAGCCTTTCCCATTTCCCACAACTCATCATTATCAAAATCAGAATCATAATCATCATGTACATCAATAGCGTAACTAGAATGCTCAAGAGGTTTAATGGGTTCATACATGTTGAATTTTTCAATTTCACCATTAGACTCCATGGTTATCAAACTGCTATTCATATTGATTACTGAATTTGATGATTTCAAGAATGGTCTTCCTAAAATAATTAGACTAGAAGGATCACCATTTCTCATGTCTAAGACATAGAAATCGGCTGTGAAGACCAAATTCTTTACTTTCACAACTACGTCCTCTATTATCCCCTTAGGTATGACCATGGATTTATCAGCTAAGTGAATAACTGCTCTATTTCTTTTTAAAGGTCCCATCTTCAGTTGAGAGTACATTGAGTAAGGCAAGACATTTATGGACGACCCTAAATCGAGCATAGCCTTCTCAATCTTAATACCTCTAATCTCACATGGGATAAAGAACATACCTGGGTCCTTGCATTTAATGGGGATGCTTCTTTGGTTATCCGCCGAAACATTGTCATTGAGCTCGACCTTGGGCTGCCCCTTGTGTTCCTTGTTTCGATCCTCATTCACGGTTTCATGCAATGGGGCTTGCTCTTTGTAGCGTGGACTCATCTCGTAGAGGCCTTTGAGTCCGGCACCTTTCCTATTGTCCTTCAATGCTTGGGGGAAAGGGGGTGGTTCTTTATATTTAGAAAGTTTGTGGTACTTACCTCGTGGTTCCTCCCCTTGCATTGGCTCTTCAACATCTGCCTCTGTCTCCGTCATCTCTTCTTTTTGGGGTGGTATCAGTACCACCTTTTCTTCAGCTGCATCTTCATTCACATTCACTGTGATAGCACTCACATTTTCCCGGGGGTTCATCTCTGGTTGTGATGGCAGTCCATTTGAAATCCTTGCTTCGATCTTGCTGATTGAAGTTGCCAATTGTCCCATCTGCGTCGTCAAGCTCTGGATGCTTGCCCTCGTCTCCTGTTGAAATTGTAAGCTATTTTCAGCAATAATTTGGATGCTATGTTCTAACCTGTCAGAGGGAGGGTGCACTGGCGGTGGTGGAGGTCGCTGATATGGCGGTCTGTAGGGTTGAGGTTGGTGCATCTGTGGGTTTCCATAGCCTTGGTTCGGATGGTCCCTCCACCCTTGATTGTAGTTGTTTGGTGGATGGTCATAATTCCTTTGTGGGGGACCTGGGAATCCTCCTGCAGCATTTACGTTCTCCGTGGTTGTCTCTTGTAGTGAGGGGCATGCGTCTGTGGAATGGTTCGCAGCCAGACAGATTCCACACGGCTTTGTCTTTCCTACATTTCCACCTGCCATACCACGCACAAGAAAAGTGAGGTCTATCAGTTGTTGTTCTAATTTTGATACGTTTACCTCTTTTCTCTGCGGTTGTCCATGGCGCACAGATCCGAATTGTTGGGAGTTGGCCACCATGTTAGCTATCAACCTTCTAGCTTCCTCCGCTGTTTTGTCTATAAATGCTCCTCCGTTTGCCGCATCCACTAAGTTCCTGTCAGAAGAAAGTAAACCTTCATAAAAGTATTGGATGAGAAGGTGTTCACTTATCTGGTGTTGTGGACAACTTGCGCACAACTTCTTGAATCTCTCCCAGTACTCGTGTAGTGATTCCTCGTAGAGCTGCTTCACACCATATATCTCTTTCCTCAAATTCGTTGCCCTTGAAGCTTGGAAGTACTTTTCTAGGAATACTCTTTGTAAGTCAGTCCACGTGGTGATCGATCCGGATGGTAAGTAGAAGAGCCAGTCTTTTGCAGCGTCCTTTAGAGAAAACGGGAACGTTCTTAGCTTTATTTGATCCTCAGTGATTCCGGTCGGCTTCATGGTAGTGCACACCACGTGGAATTCCATCAGATGCTTATGCGGGTTTTCACCTGCAAGACCATGAAAAGCTGGCAATAAGTGAATTAAACCAGATTTAAGTTCGAAGTTTACGTTATTGGCCAGAGCAGGGAAACTGATGCAGAGCGGTTGTTGATCCAAGTTAGGATTTGCGAGCTGCCCCAAGCTTTGATTTGCAGCCATGTTGTTCCTTTCTTCCTCTTCAAGCAGCCTTGCTTCTCTCCTTCTCTGATGTAGCGTCCTCTCAATCTCATGATCGTAGTGAAAGTTATCTTCGTGATTGAACGATCCACCTGTACTCATTAACAAACCAAAGTAGTAATGCGGGATAATAAAAAATAAAAAAAAATCGACACAAATAAATGTTGCCCTCCCCGGCAACGGCGCCAAAATTTGGTGTGCGTTTGTTGTGTACGCCCAAATTAACCCCACTCAATCCTCAAGATTGATAACAATAATGTAGTAGCGTGAGTAGGGATCGATCCGACGAGGAGGTGTGAATCTTTGTGTTAATGAAAATCAAAACAAAAGAATAATAAAGGATGGGGTGGTGAGGTTGAATTATACTAATGAAAATTAAAAACAAAGATTAACTAATGAAAGCGATTCTTGGTATCGGTCGACTCTACCTTGGATATTATCATCTATTTCATCGATTCACAAAAGACTCAATTTTACTTGAATATTCATCAATTGGAAATCTAATTCCTCCCTCACCTTATTCATAGTCAATTAGTCCAAGCGTTCTAATTTAACTTTCACCAATCAATCAATCTCTATATGCATATTCAAGATTAAAATCATGACATCATTCAAAACTAGTGAGCGATGAATCTAAACAACATAAACACAAGAGGTTTATATAATTTAGTCAATGGTTTTTCCTAAGAATTTAATAAAACCAACAGCAGGCAATTATCGATCTTAGTTGCTTCTTCAATTAGATTACTCAAACAATCTCTTATTTGATATCCAATTAGCAATAGATTATATGCAAGTTACTAGGTTGTCAATCCAATAAACAAACACCAATCATATCAACAAAATCAGAAAAACAATGAATTCAATAAAATCGATAAACAAAAGCGTATGAATCTCCCCAAGATAAATAAATCCAAGGTTTTGTCTTCCTCAACCAAGAATTAAAACTAGCTAGACATAATCTAAGATAAAGTAATAAATAAAAACAAAGGAAAGAAAACTAATCCAATCTCCGGTCGTCGAGGTGTCAATCCCGCCTTCGCTTCGATCTTCGTAGCGTTCTTCAACAAAATTGCAAAGAAAATATAAAACTATCCTAAACTACTCTACCCTAACTATCTAGATGGTTTAAGGTCTGATTTTCGTGCATATATGTATAGGGAGGCTGATGGAGTAGGTTAGAATCCATGTGGGAAGGAAAGAAATCAAGTTTTTACACTTTCCAAAAGTCTTCTGGCGTAAATACGCGTATAATGGCGTAGCTACGCCTACAGATGCCGTAGCGTTGGCCTAATTACGCCTGATAATGGCGTAATTACGCCTGTCATCAATTTTTCTGGCGAGTTTCATATTTTGGCCGTAACTTTCTCGTCCGAACTCCGAATTCGATGAATCAGCTGTCCACGCGAAGATAACTCAAAGTTCTACAACGTTTCTATGGACCACATTTCCAAAAAATGGCTCGAACATATAGAAATATGAGGAGAAAGGAGCAACATGTGTCTTGGATTCTGGTTTTTTCCTCTTTTCTTCAACTTTATTGCTTCTTTCATCATTTTAGCTTGATTTCTTCATTTTTCCCTACATTTACACAAATATATGATTAGGTAGCATATGTATCAATTTATCCATCAAAATATACCAAATCGTAGACAATTAAGCGCAATAGATGTGTCTATTTCTAGTCACATCACATACATTATTGGTATTATAATCCATTGATTATGATTGTGGTACAGGGACAACCAAAGGGAGCTTTTAAATGTATTAAATACAGGAAGTGATTCTTATTTACGGTTTATGCATTTAAATTACAATCATATTATTGTGAATATGATTTACATCCATGCTCATGGTTTTGGGGTTGTTCCGGTAGGTACTTTTGGGCGGAAGGGCTAAGGCGGGTTGATGCAGTGAGCTTGTGAGGAGTGCTCTTGGTAGCAGGCATAATTTTTTTGTATAGTTTCTACTCTATGAGAGTGTAAAGCTAAGGATTAACATTCATTAGTTGGGAATGTAATTAATCCCTTTTGGAAACTTTATTTTGGCACTGTAATCTCAACAGCTCAAGGCATCAACACGAACTTTATACTCTTTAAATGTATGCTAACTCTATTTACGCCTTTAATCCGCACTTAAGGAACTAGGGTCCTTATATTAGTGGTATCAGAGCAGTGGTTAGAGAACCCGGGAACGAGTGAAGGGTAGCCTTAGCAAATGGTTGGCTAGTGTTTATATTTGGGCATGTTTATGCATGTGGTGCACATTGATGTATATATTGTTATACTAACATGCTTATTGTTGCTCATGTTATCTAACGGTATAGCATATGTATTGTTTTGGAATTGTTGTTAACCCTTGTGTTACAGCATGGCGGCCATAAACTTGGGGAACCTCAATGAAGAGGTAGGTGACGTAGGAAGTGTAAATGCTAGCATTGGTCACAAATCTTTTACCTCCACCTGCCGTGGGCGTAGAGCCGGTCACTCAGTTCTTATTGCCGGGGGAGCTTAGTCTGACTCAGTTTCTAACTTTCCACCGCCCAGATTTGAGGGGACAGAAACAGGGGAAGAAGCCTAAGAGTGGCTAGAAAGACTGGAACATATATTTGTGTCCTCGCCTTGTGCTAGGACGGCATGGCTGAGGCTAGCAGAGTTCCAACTAGCGAATAAGTCTTCCATGTGGTGGAAGACGACTGTGATGGTGTTGAGGGCCCAAGGTATGGTGATTGACTGGACTTTATTCAGAACCCGGTTTTTAAACCGGTACTTCTCTGCTGCAGCTAGGCAAACAAAGGAGGATGAATTCACGAACCTGAAACAATGGAGCATGACAGTCTCGGACTATGCCATGCAATACTCATCACTATTGCGGTATGTTCCTCACATCGCTACGAACGGACATGTCAAGATGAGGCACATTTTGAAAGGACTGCGACTGGAACTGTTTGACCGGGTTATTTCCAACAACCCGACATCTTTTGATGATGCTCTCACTAGAGCGGAGCTAGCAGAGATAGGGGTGAATGCTTATACTGATGCTGTGCCCCCACCAGTTCCATCGCAAAGATCTTCATCGGATAATCTGAGGCCCCGGGGAGGATCTTTTAAGTCACGTGGTACTTCTTCTTTTTCCCGATTTAGTGGAAAGCGGCCGGATAGCCGGAAGCAAGGAGACCGGAGGGGTGGTGCATCTACCTTTGGGGGACCAACTCAAGCTAGTAGAGTTGGAGATGTTAAGTGTCACTTTTGCGGAGGGCCGCATTTGATGCATGATTGTTCTGCGTGCTATAGATGTGGCAAGCCGAGCCACATTGCTCGGCGTTATCCCAATCGGGAAGGACATATGGATCTTAGGGAAGGTCGAGGGAGATTTTCTAGTGGGACGGTGCAGCAGAGGCAACCGATGGTGCCTCGACAAATGGGAGGACATGCGATGGGCCCACCTCAGGGACATGTTTATGCACTGACCAGGGAGCAGGCCGATGCAGCTCCAGAGGAGGTGATAGCTGGTACGTGCCTTTTATTTACATATTCCTCCTTTATTTTGATAGACACAGGTGCTTCGCACTCCTTTGTGTCTGCGGACTTTGTGGAGAGACATCATATGTGCACGTCTCAGTTACCCACGTCTCTATTGGTCTCGACACCCACCGGAAGGAAAGTTGTTGCCGATCAATTTCTGATGGATTGCCTCATTTATTTTGAGGGCAATGAGATAAAGATAGATTTGATTGTATTGGGTATGTCAGACTTTGACTGCATTGTGGGCATCGACATACTGAACAGATATCAGGCAGTAGTGGATTGTTGGCAGAGGACAGTTCGGTTCAAATCTGATATGGGGATTCAGTGGACTTTCTATGGGAACGGTTCTCGTGCGAAGATTCCGTTGATTTCGGTGATCAAAATGTCCCAATTATTGGAACGTGGACACACGGGCTATCTTATTTATACTGTGGACATGACGGGAAAGAGTAAAGAGTTAAGAGTTGAGGATGTACCAGTGGTAGCAGAGTTTGCTGATCTGTTCCCGGAGGAGATTCCAGGATTCCCACCGGCTAGAGAAGTCGAGTTTGGGATTGAGTTATTACCGGGGACATACGCTATTTCTCGTGCCCCTTACAGGATGGCACCAGCGGAGTTAAGGGAGTTAAAGGAGCAGTTGCAGGAGCTCCTTGACAAAGGATATATACGCCCTAGCGTATCGCCTTGGGGCGCACCGGTTCTTTTTGTGAAGAAGAAGGATGGTTCGATGCGTTTGTGCATCGATTACCGGCAACTGAATAAGGCCACGGTAAAGAACAAGTATCCTCTCCCAAGGATTGATGATTTATTTGATCAGTTGCAGGGTACTAAGCTTTATAGCAAGATTGGCTTGAGGTCAGGTTACCACCAGATTCGGGTCAGAGAGGAGGATGTCCAAAAGACAGGGTTCCGGACTCGGTATGGGCACTACGAGTTCCTAGTTATGCCGTTCGGTGTGACGAACACCCCGGCTGTTTTTATGAGCTTGATGAACCGGGTGTTCCAACCCTATCTGGACCAGTTCATCATTGTGTTTATTGACGACATACTCATCTACTCTCGGAGTGAGTAGAGCACATGAAACACTTGAGGACAGTGCTCTAGATCCTCAGAGATCATCAGTTATTTGCCAAGCTCAGCAAGTGTGAGTTTGGTTGAGCAGTGTAGTATTTCTGGGGCATGTTATATCTAGCAGTGGGATATCGATGGACCCAAGGAAGATTGAGGCTGTGATGGAGTGGGTTGCACCCACTTCTGTGCCCGAGATACGGAGTTTCCTTGGTTTGGCTGGTTATTATCGACGCTTCGTCGAAGGATTTTCTAAGATTGCTAAGCCATTGACTCAGTTGACTCAAAGGGGATACCTTTCTATTGGTTTGAGGCTTGTGAGCAAAGCTTCCAAGAGCTGAAGCATCGATTGACGACGGCGCCGATGTTGGTGATTCCCACGGAGAACAAGAGGTTTGTTCTATACACTGATGCATCGCTACAGGGCTTGGGTTGTGTATTGATGCAAGATAAGCATGTGGTAGCTTATGCATCGAGGCAGTTGAAGCCTCATGAGGCTAGATACACAGTCCATGATTTGGAGTTGGCGGCTATTATCTTTGCCCTGAAGATTTGGAGGCATTATTTGTATGGTACATCTTTTACCATATATACGGATCATAAGAGCCTGAAATTCTTATTTACTCATGCGGAGTTGAATATGCGTCGGAGGATATGTATGGATTTACTCAAGGACTATGACTATGGGATAGAGTACCATCCGGGAAAAGCAAACTTGACGGCAGACGCCTTGAGTCGGAAGATGAAGAGTACTGCTGAGGACACCATGTGTTTGTCAGCTATGATGACTTCTTACTGCCATCTGGGCTATTATTTCGATGTGAATGCATCGCCGGTATGGGTATCGACTTTATTGGCAGAGCCGGACATTTATGAGAATATCAGGAGAGCCCAGAAGACGGATGATGAGGTTCAGAGATGATCATCGTTGGCACTTCAGGGACAGCCATCAAAATTCAGAGTGGCTGAGGATGGTTCTTTGAGACTCGGTAACTGATGGGTAGTTTCGAGTACGCAGGAGTTGCATAGAGGGATCTTGGAGCAGGCTCATAGTAGCCGATTTAGTATCCACCCAGGAGGGAGAAAAATGTATAAGAACCTATGTGATCGGTTCTGATGGAAACGGATGAAGCGTGATGTGATCACTTTCGTCAAGAGGTGTTTGATCTGTCAACAGGTTAAGGCAGAGAGGCAGAGACCTGGTGGCGAGCTAAGGAGCTTAGAGATACCGGAATGGAAGTGGGAGCACATATCTATGGACTTTGTGACCCACTTGCCGAGGACTACTTCTAGTTGTGATGCCATTTGAGTGATCATTGATAGGCTGACGAAGCTCATTTCATTCCCTACAGTATGACGTACACGTACTTGAGGATGGCTCAGCTGTACGTCTGGATATGGTGAGACTGCACGGGATTCCAGTGTCTATTGTATCTGACAGAGATCCACGGTTCACATCTCATTTCTGGGAGGTCTTCAGTCAGCTTTGGGTACTGAGGTGAGGTTGAGTACAACGTATCATCCCCATACGGACGGTCAGACTGAGAGTACTATACAGACGCTCGAGGACATGCTACGGGCTTGTGTATTAGAGTTTGATGCCTCATGGCAAGAGTCATTGGCCTTGGTAGAGTTCTCTTACAACAATAGCTATCAGACGAGTATTCAGATGGCTCCGTTTGAGGCTCTGTATGGTAGGCGTTGTAGGTCGCCATTGTACTGGGATGACTTGACCAGTAAAGTAGTGGGAGGACCCGAACTGATTCATGAAATGGAGGATAAGATAAAGGTTATCCGTCAGAAAATGAAGGCTGCCCAGGACAGGCAGGCAGCCTATACGAATAAACGGCGGAGACCGTTGGAGTTTCAGTTGGGAGACAGGGTCTTTTTGAAGATCTCACCTTTCAGAGGTGTTGTGCGGTTTGGTATGCGTGGGAAATTGTCTCCAAGGTATGTGGGACTGTGATATCCCCGAAATAATTAATTGCAATTTGGGCGTTAATTATGTTATATGATTAATTATGGTGATAATTGATTTATGTGTTGGAATCAATTATCTTGTTGAAATGCTTAGTCACATGGTAGGCGTGACCCGTGGGTGCATTCAGGGTGCATGTTGTGCATGTTGGGAAAATTGGGTGTTGGCATGATTTAATTGTAATGGTTGGCAATTATTTTGGAAAGTATGAATTTATTGGGAGTTTGTTGCATTTTTGTAAAATGCTTTTCAAATACGATGTTGGGGTATTTTATACATCATGTTAATTAATGGGGTACAAATCTAATTATAAACTCTTATAACCCCACTATACCCCCCACTTTATTTCACTTTTACCCATCACTCTTAAACCCCCAAATTTCATTCCCAACCCTAACCCACTTCTCATTTTCGAGTTTGGCAAGGCAAGGAATGAGGAATCTTTGTAAAAGTTCCATTTGTGTGATTCTTGGTAAGATTGGAGGTCTAGGAAGGGTATAGATCATTCCTTGTTGTTTTTGTAAGGATTGGTTGTGTTTTGAGTTGTTATTTGAGTTTTGAAAATGGGTTTGCTTTGGGTTGGTATGATTTTTGGTTGGGTGTGGGATTTTTGGTTGTTTAATTGTGTAAATTGAATGTTTAAAGTGTTTTTATGTTTTTGGTTTGTTGGTATAAGTGTTGGTGAGGTTGGTGAAGAATTTATGGTGCAAAAATGGTGTTTCTCGCAACACAGACAGCGGCAATCGATCGCCCGTTTTTGGCGATCGATCGCGCGCAACCAGTAGGCTCCAGAAGCATTCGGCGATCAATCGCCACTTTTGGGCGATCGATCGGTGAGGCTGACGATCGATCGCGCCAAATGTGGCGATCGATCGCCGAAGGATGAAAATTTTGGCATCGGGCAGAATGATCTCGCGATCGATCGGGCCCTTCCGGTGATCGATCGCGAGATGCAAAATATTGTGTTTTTGGTTATTTTATGGGATTTTTGGATATTGGACTATAATTGGCTTCTAATATTGATTTGTATGGTTGTGTAGAACCATCCCTGGTACCAACAACTTCAAGGAGATAAAGTTCTTCAACTTCTCCGCTTTTGAGACTAAGGTACTTAGTGAGACGTACGGGCATCGGACGGTAAAATTGTGTTCTTACGCTTTTGGCTATATATATATCGTGGATAAGTGTGGATTACGAAATGTGTTGATACATATTGAGATAATGGTGATGCATTATGATTGTGGACTCAAGTATTGTGTTTATATATATGTGGTGGAAATGCTTGATTGTTCCGGTAGTTGTTATATACGAGCGAGGGAGGTACTTGCCACTGTCATAGAAGCGATGGTAATATGATATTTGCCGCTGTCATGTCGAAGCGATGTACATGCCGCTGTCATTCTCGAAGCGAGGGATACCATATGATGCCGCTATATGTCGAAGCGAGCGGTCCTAAAATTCCGCTGTTGTAACAGGACCGGAACAATCACATTTCTAGTGATTAATGTGGAATATTGTGGTTATAACTGGAACGTGATATCGATCATTATGTTATGAACCTAATGATTTTGTGCACTTAGTTTATGAAACAGGAACAACAATGAAAATGTGCAAATGTGGTAAATCAGGGAGCATACATACATATATATCTCATGCAAATATTCATATTATTGTGCTTAGATTTTGTTGAATAGTGATGTATATGCTCATGGTGAGTTGTTCCTGTAGGTACACCTTTTGGACTCGGAGGGCTATGGGTCGGGTTGAGGCAGTGAGCTACGAGGAGCAATTAGAGATTTGGATACAGGATTTTTGGATAGTCTCTACTCTAGGAGTAGTGTAAATCTATAGTATTAACATTCATTATTGGGAATGCAATTAATTAGCTTTTGGAATTTTTATATTTGGCCTGTGATCCTGTTAGCTCAAGCTACAACCGGAACCATAAACTGTCTTTAATGCATGTTAGCCCTATTTATATTTATTTTTACACTATTAAGGTCTAGGCCTTACATTAGTGGTATCAGAGCAGTGGTTAGAGAACCCGTGAATGAGTGAAGGGTAGCCTTAACAATAGGTTGGCTCTTTTTTTAAACATGTTTTATGCATGTAGTGCATATAGAGTATATAAATGTTATACTAACATGTTTTGATTATTGTTATTCATGTTATCTAACGGCGTATTATATGAACTGTTTTTGGTATTATTGTTAACCCTTGTGTTACAGCATGACAGCAAATATCGATATAGGAGATGCAGTGAGTGTTAATGCAAGTGCTGGGCGTACAAATCCTCTACCACCGCCAGCTTTGGGCGAAGAACCGTCTGAACAACAATTGTTGCCCGGGGAACTGAGCTTGACTCAATTCCTTGCATACCGACCCCCGATGTTTGAAGGAACTGAGACAGGGGAACATGCCGAAGAGTGGTTAGAAAGGCTGGAGCAAATCTTCGTGGCAGCTCCTTGTGCGAAGTCGGCCTGGATAAGGTTAGCAGAATTCCAACTGGCCAAGAAGGCACTAATGTGGTGGAAGACCACGGTGATAGAACAGGAGTCTCAAGGTCATGAAATAAATTGGAAACTGTTCAGAACTCTATTTTTGACCCGGTACTTTTCGGCTACTGCACGGGAAGCTAAGGGGGATGAATTTACTAACCTAAAGCAAGGTACTATGCCGGTGGCAGACTATGCTCTTCACTACTGTTCTTTACTCATATATGTACCTCATGTCGCCACAAATACTCAAGCAAAGATGAGGCACTTCATGAAAGGCTTGAGGCCTGAATTGTATGATAGGGTGATCACTTATGGCCCTACTTGTTTTGGTGACGCCCTTGCACGGGCCGAGCTCGTAGAATTGGGAGTGGGTGCATATCCGACTGTAGCGCCACCTCGAGCACCACCACAGAAATCGACCCCGGAAAACTTGAAACCAAGGGGCGACCATTTTAAGCCAAGGGGGAACTCATCATCTTCCCAATTCAGCGGTAGACGGCCTGATGTGCGTGCAAGGGGAAATCGTGGGAATAATGGCCCGTCAAATAGGGGACAGTCACAAGCAAGTAATTATGGGAGAGTTAGATGTTTCCTTTGCGGGGACCCCACTCGGTGAAAGAGTGTTCTGCTTGTTTTGAATGTGGTAAGCATGGTCACTGTGCTCGAGAATGTCCTAATCGGGGAGGACAACAGAACACTATGGGGAGACCTTTAGACAGGGCAGTGCAACAAAGACCACCGTTTGCAGCAAGACCATTGGGAGGTCAGCCGTTGGGGCCACCTCAAGGGCAAGTGTACGCTCTGACCAGGGAGCAGGCTACAGCGGCCCCAGAGGAAGTGATAGCGGGTACGTGTCATATATTTACGCACCCTGCTTTTATTTTGATAGACACAGGTGCGTCACACTCCTTTGTGTCGACGAGTTTTATGGAGAGGCACCGCATATGCACGTCTCCGTCGCCCACGCCTCTTCTGGTCTCGACACCAGCTGGAAAGAGTATGATTGCTAATCGGTTTGTTGTTGACGGCCTCATTTATTTTGAGAGCAACGAGTTGAAGTCAGATTTGATTGTTCTGGTAATGTCAGACTTTGACTGCATTGTTGGCATTCATGTACTGAATAGGTATCAGGCCGTGGTAGACTGCAGGCAGAGAACAGCGCGGTTCAGATCTGATTTGGGGGTCCAGTGGACTTTTTATGGGGATGGTTCCCGCTCAAAAATCCCATTGATATCGGCTATCAAGATGGCTCAGTTATTGGAACGTGGGCATATGGGTTATCTTATTTATGCCATTGATGTTGCTGAAAAGAAGGAAGAGTTAAGGTCGAGGATATACCCGTGGTCACGGAGTTTGCCGATGTATTCCCGGAGGAGATTCCCAGATTTCCACCGGCTAGGGAACTCAAGTTTGGGATTGAATTACTACCGGGAACATCCGCTATTTCTCGTGCCCCTTACAGGATGGCACAGGCAGAGTTAAGGGAGTTGAAAGAGCAACTACAGGAACTCCTTGACAAGGGTTACATACGCCCGAGCGTATCGCCTTGGGGTGCGCCTGTATTATTTGTGAAAAAGAAAGATGGATCGATGCGTCTGTGCATCGATTACAGACAATTGAACAAGGCCACAGTGAAGAATAAATACCCTCTTCCGCGGATCGATGACTTGTTTGATCAGTTGCAGGGCACGAGGTTGTATAGTAAAATTGATTTGAGGTCGGGGTACCATCGGATTCGAGTTAGAGAGGAAGATGTGGAGAAGACAGCATTCCGGACCCGTTATGGTCATTATGAGTTTTTGGTCATGCCGTTTGGAGTGGCAAACGCCCCGGCTGTCTTTATGAGCTTGATGAGCCGAGTGTTCCAACCATACCTTGATCAGTTCGTCATAGTATTTATTGACGACATACTCATCTACTCTAGGAGTGAGGAAGAGCACAAGAATCATTTGAGAGCAGTGCTTCAGATTCTTAGGGACAATTAGTTGTATGCCAAGCTCAGCAAGTGTGAATTTTGGTTGAGCATCGTGATGTTTTTGGGACATGTGATCTCTAGTAATGGGATATCTGTGGATCCTAGGAAGGTAGAGGCAGTGATGGATTGGTCTGCGCCTACATCTGTGCCCGAGATCCGGAGCTTCCTTGGTTTAGCGGGTTATTACCAACGTTTCGTCGAGGGACTTTCTAAGATCGCTAAGCCGTTGACGCAGTTGACTCAGAAAGGAGTTCCGTTTTTGTGGTCTGAAGCATGTCGAGCAGAGCTTCCAAGAGTTGAAGCACCTGTTGACTACAACACCTGTACTGGTGATTCCTTCGGAGAACGAGAGGTTTGCTTTGTACACGGATGCATCACTGCATGTTTGGGCTGTGTACTGATGCAAGATAAGCACGTGGTGGCTTATGCTTCGAGACAGTTGAAGCCTCATGAGACCAGATACCCAACTCATGATTTGGAACTGGCGGCTATCATTTTCGCTTTGAAAATTTGGCGGCATTACCTATATGGTACTTCATTTACCATTTATACGGACCATAAGAGCTTGAAGTTCTTATTCACCCAAGCGGAGAGGCAGAGGCCTGGTGGCGAGTTGAAGAGTTTAGAGATACCGGAGTGGAAGTGAGAACACATATCTATGGACTTCGTGACCCACTTGCCAAGGACTGCCTCGGGATATGATGCGATCTGGGTGATCGTGCATAGATTGACGAAGGTGGCTCACTTCATCCCTTATTGTATGTCGTACACATACTTAAAGATGACCCAATTGTATGTGTGGGACATGGTAAGGTTGCATGAGATTCCAGTCTCGATTGTGTCTGACAGAGACCCGTGGTTCACATCACATTTTTGGGAAGGTCTCCAGTCAGCTTTGGGTACGGAGGTGAGACTGAGTACAGCTTATCACCCACAGACAGATGGTCAGATAGAGCGTACCATACAGAGGCTCCAAGATATGTTGAGGGCATGTGTATTGGAGTTTGATACTCCGTGGCAAGATTCAGTGTCACTAGTAGAGTTCTCTTATAATAACAGCTATCAGGCGAGCATTCAGATGGCTCCATTCGAAGCTCTTTACGATCGACGTTGTAGGTCACCGTTGTACTGGGAGGACTTGACTAGTAAGACGGTCGGGGGACCGGACTTAATCCGAGAAATGGAAGAGAAAATCAAAGTGATCCGTCAGAAGATGAAAGCGGCTCAGGATAGGTAGGCAGCCTACGCTAATAAACGGCGGCGACCATTGGAATTCCAAGTGGGAGATAAGGTCTTTTTGAAGATCTCACCTTTCAGAGGTGTGGTTCGTTTTGGTATGCGCGGGAAGTTGTCTCCGAGGTATGTTGGGCCATATGAGATATTGCAGCGCATCGGTACTTTGGCTTACCGTTTGGCTCTGCCGCCGTCATTGTTTGGTATACATGACGTCTTTCATGTCTTGCGGAAGTATGAGCCAGATCCGTCTCATGTTTTACAGCCCTCAGAGGTTCAGTTGGGTTCAGCTGTGTCCTACGTGGAATGACCGGTTAGAATTCTGGGTCGAGAGGATCGCAGACTTCGGAGCAAGGTTATACCGATTGGTAAAGGTTCAGTGGGACCGTAGGGGTGTCGAGGAGGCCACGTGGGAGACGGAGCAGCATATGGTGTAGCATTACCCGGAACTATTTTCTGGTATGTGATTTATGTTTAGTTTCGTTTTGGGTAAGTTCATGCGATTTCGAGGACGAAATCTTATAAGTAGGGGAGTATTGTGATATCCTCGAAATAATTAATTGCAATTTGGGCGTTAATTATGTTATATGATTAATTATGGTGATAATTGATTTATGTGTTGGAATTAATTATCTTGTTGAAATGCTTAGTCATATGGTAGGCGTGACCCGTGGGTGCATTCAGGGTGCATGTTGTGCATGTTGGGGAAATTGGGTGTTGGCATGATTTAATTGTAATGGTTGGCAATTATTTTGGAAAGCATGAATTTATTGGGAGTTTGTTGCATTTTTGTAAAATGCTTTTAAAATACCATGTTGTGGTATTTTATACATCATGTTAATTAATGGGGTACAAATCTAATTATAAACTCTTATAACCCCACTATACCCCCCCCCCCCCCCCCCCACTTTATTTCACTTTTACCCATCACTCTTAAACCCCCAAATTTCATTCCCAACCCTAACCCACTTCTCATTTTCGAGTTTGGCAAGGCAAGGAAGGAGGAATCTTTGTAAAAGTTCCATTTGTGTGATTCTTGGTAAGATTTGAGGTCTAGGAAGGGTATAGATCATTCCTTGTTGTTTTTGTAAGGATTTGTTGTGTTTTGAGTTGTTATTTTAGTTTTGAAAATTGGTTTGTTTTGGGTTGGTATGATTTTTGGTTGGGTGTAGGATTTTTGGTTGTTTAATGGTGTAAATTGAAGGTTTAAGGTGTTTTTATGTTTTTGGTTTGTTGGTATAAGTGTTGGTGAGGTTGGTGAAGAATTTATGGTGCAAAAATGGTGTTTCTCGCAACACAGACAGCGGCGATCGATCGCCCGTTTTTGGCGATCGATCGCGCGCAACCAGTAGGCTCCAGAAGCATTCGGCGATCGATCGCCACTTTTGGGCGATCGATCGGTGAGGCTGGCGATCGATCGCGCCAAATGTGGCGATCGATCGCCGAAGGATGAAAATTTTGGCATCGGGCAGAATGATCTCGCGATCGATCGGGCCCTTCCGGCGATCGTCGCGAGATGCAAAATATTGTGTTTTTGGTTATTTTGTGGGATTTTTGGATATTGGACTATAATTGGCTTCTAATATTGATTTCTATGGTTGTGTAGAACCATCCCAGGTACCAACAACTTCAAGGAGAGAAAGTTCTTCAACTTCTCCGCTTTTGAGACTAAGGTACGTAGTGAGACGTATGGGCATCGGACGGTAAAATGTGTTCTTACGCTTTTGGCTATATATATATCATGGATAAGTTTGGATTACAAAATGTGTTGATATATATTGAGATAATGGTGATGCATTATGATTGTGGACTCAAGTATTGTGTTTATATATATGTGGTTGGAAATGCTTGATTGTTCCGGTAGTTGTTATATACGAGCGAGGGAGGTACTTGCCGCTGTCATATGAATCGATGGTAATATGATATTTGCCGCTGTCATGTCGAAGCGATGTACATGCCACTGTCATTGTCGAAGCGAGGGATATCATATGATGCCGCTATATGTCGAAGCGAGGGGTCCTAAAATTCCGCTGTTGTAACAGGACCGGAAAAGTCACATTCTAGTGATTAATGTGGAATATTGTGGTTATAACTGGAACGTGGTATCGATCATTATGTTATGAACTAATGATTTTGTGCATAAGTTTATGAAACAGGAACAACAATGAAAATGTGCAAATGTGGTAAATCAGGGAGCATACATACATATATATCTCATGCAAATATTCATATTATTGTGCTTAGATTTTGTTGAATAGTAATGGATATGCTCATGGTGAGTTGTTCCTGTAGGTACACCTTTTGGACTCGGAGGGCTATGGGCCGGGTTGAGGCAGTGAGCTACGAGAAGCAATTAGGGATTTGGATACAGGATTTTTGGATAGTCTCTACTCTATGAGTAGTGTAAATCTATAGTATTAACATTCATTATTGGGAATGTAATTAATTAGCTTTTGGAATTTTTATATTTGGCCTGTGATCCTGTTAGCTCAAGCTACAACCGGAACCATAAACTGTCTTTAATGCATGTTAGCCCAATTTATATTTATTTTTACACTGTTAAGGTAAGAAGGCCTTACATTAGTGGTATCAGAGCAGTGGTTAGAGAACCCGGGAATGAATGAAGGGTAGCCTTAGCAATAGGTTGGCTAGGCGCTCTTTTTTTTTTAAACATGTTTTATGCATGTAGTGCATATGGAGTATATAAATGTTATACTAACATGTTTTGATTATTGTTACTCATGTTATCTAACGACGTATTATATGAACTGTTTTTGGTATTATTGTTAACCCTTGTGTTACGGCATGGCAGTAAATATCGATATAGGAGATGCAGTGAGTGTTAATGCAAGTGCTGGGCGTACAAATTCTCTACCACCGCCAGCTTTGGGCGAAGAACCGTCTGAACAGCAATTGTTGCCCGGGGAACTGAGCTTGACACAATTCCTTGCATACCGACTCCCGATGTTTGAAGGAACTGAGACAGGGGAACAGGTCGAAGAGTGGTTAGAAAGGCTGGAGCAAATCTTCGTGGCATCTCCTTGTGCGAAGTCGGCCTGGATAAGGTTAGCAGAATTCCAAATGGCCAAGAAGGTACTAATGTCGTGGAAGACCACGGTGATAGAACAGGAGGCTCCAGGTCATGAAATAAACTGGAAACTGTTCAGAACTCGATTTTTGACCCGGTGCTTTTCGGCTGCTGCACATGAAGCTAAGGGGGATGAATTTACTAACCTAAAGCAAGGTACTATGCTGGTGGCAGACTATGCTCTTCACTACTGTTCTTTACTCAGATATGTACCTCATGTCGCCACAAATACTCAAGCAAAGATGAGGCACTTCATGAAAGGCTTGAGGCCTGAATTGTATGATAGGGTGATCACTTATGGCCCTACTTGTTTTGATGACGCCCTTGCACGGGCCAAGCTCGCAGAATTGGGAGTGGGTGCATATCCGACTGTAGCGCCACCTCCAGCACCACCACAGAAATCGACCCCGGAAAACTTGAAACCAAGGGGCGACCATTTTAAACCAATGGGGAACACATCAGCTTCCCGATTCAGCGGTAGACGGCGTGATGTGCATGCAAGGGAAAATCGTGGGAATAATGGCCCGTCAAATAGGGGACAGTCACAAGCAAGTAATTATGGGAGAGTTAGATGTTTCCTTTGCGGGGGACCCCACTCGGTGAAAGAGTGTTCTGCTTGTTTTGAATGTGGTAAGCATGGTCACTTTGCTCGAGAATGTCCTAATCGGGGAGGACAACAGAACACTATGGGGAGACCTTTAGACAGGGCAGTGCAACAAAGACAACCGTTTGCACCGAGACCATTGGGAGGTCAGCCGTTGGGGCCACCTTAAGGGCAAGTGTACGCTCTAACCAGGGAGCAGGCTACAGCGGCCCCAGAGGAAGTGATAGCGGGTACAGTGTCATTTATTTACGCACCCTGCTTTTATTTTGATAAACACAGGTGCGACACACTCCTTTGTGTCGTCGAGTTTTGTGGAGAGGCACCGCATATGCACGTCTCCGTCGCCAACGCCTCTTCTTGTCTCGACACCCGCTGGAAAGAGTATGATTGCTAATCGGTTTGTTGTTTACGACCTCATTTATTTTGAGAGCAACGAGTTGAAGTCAGATTTGATTGTTCTGGTAATGTCAGACTTTGACTGCATTGTGGGCATTCATGTACTGAACAGGTATCAGGCAGTGGTAGACTGCAGGCAGAGAACAGCGCGGTTCAGATCTGATTTGGGGGTCCAGTGGACTTTTTATGGGGATGGTTCCCGCTCAAAAATCCCATTGATATCGGCTATCAAGATGGCTCAGTTATTGGAACGTGGGCATATGGGTTATCTTATATATGCCATTGATGTTGCTGAAAAGAAGGAAGGGTTAAGGGTCGAGGATATACCCGTGGTCGCGGAGTTTGCCGATGTATTCCCAGAGGAGATTCCCGGATTTCCACCGGCTAGGGAAGTCGAGTTTGGGGTTGAATTATTACCGGGAACATCCGCTATTTCTCGTGCCCCTTACAGGATGGCACCGGCAGAGTTAAGGGAGTTGAAAGAGCAACTACAGGAACTCCTTGACAAGCGTTACATACGCCCTAGCGTATCGCCTTGGGGTGGGCCTGTATTATTTGTGAAAAAGAAAGATGGATCGATGCGTATGTGCATCGATTACAGACAATTGAACAAGGCCACAGTGAAGAATAAATACCCTCTTCTGCGGATCGATGACTTGTTTGATCAGTTGCAGGGCACGAGGTTGTATAGTAAAATTGATTTGAGGTCGGGGTACCATCAGATTCGAGTTAGAGAGGAAGATGTGCAGAAGACAGCATTTCGGACCCGTTATGGTCATTATGAGTTTTTGGTCATGCCGTTTGGAGTGACAAACGCCCCGGCTGTCTTTATGAGCTTGATGAACCAAGTGTTCCAACCATACCTTGATCAGTTCGTCATAGTATTTATTGATGTAACACCCCCGAAATGTCATATGATTATGTGCTATGATGATGAAGTATGATATGTTTAAGGGTTGTGGTGTATTTAAATTGGGGGATTATAATTATGATATGATGATATGATTTAGGGGGCATGTAGGGTGTTTTAAGGGATGTATTAATTAAATGAAGTTATAAAATATCGAGTGAGGATATTTTTATACATCGTACTAAATACAGGGACACAATTAAACACCACATGACCACCCCAACCCACACCACCCCCTACTCGGCCACCACCCCACTTGGCCACTTGCCCAACCCATGCTCCCTTCTCCCTTTCTCACTCCACCTCCCAATCAATCCTCCTCCTTCTCTCCCCCTCCATTTTCGTCCAGACAAGCTGCAATTAGGCAAGGAGAAGGCTGGTAAGAAGGTGTTCAAATCCTTACAAAAAGAGGAGCAAAAAGAGAGGGGTAAGTGGGTACCCTATTTTTCTAGGTTTGTGTTGAGTTTGGGTTTGGTGGATTGTTTTTAACGCATGCTAAGTGTAGGTTTGGGTGAAACATTAGTATGAGTACTTACATGGTAGTTTTATGTAACTACTAGCATGTTTGTTTGAGCATGTTACATGATTTATGTGATAGATTTCTTGTTGTGAAACTATATGCTCGAAAATCTGGGCAAGGAAGAAGATACTCTGTTTTCTGTATAGGTTGGTTGAGGACGAAGATTATGATGATGTTATGATGCATGTTAGCTTAGGTTTTGTTAAACCTTTGATTTGAATACATGCAAGGTAGCTTTATGAAGCTTATAGCATTTTTGTTCAAGCACGTTTTATGCCTTATGAAGTAGAAATGATGGTATGAAATGAGGTGCTAAAAAATCTGGGGAAGTTCCGATTTTCAGAGCTCTCGATCGATCGATATTTTGGTCCCGATCGATCGAGCGAGGCAGAAAGCTTTAAGCATGGTTTGAAATTCAGGCGCCGATCGATCGAGGGATTTTCCAATCGATCGGTGAAGCTCCTCGATCGATCGGTAAAATATTTCGATCGATCGATCGAGGCAGAGTGCTTGGGCACTGTTTGTGCACAGTTTCTCGATCGATCGAGCCCTTGGGGCCGATCGATCGAGCGAGGCAGAATGTTGAAAATAAAATGATGATTTATTTTGTTAAGTTTATGGTATGAGATGATATTGAGGCATCTAATATGGTATTATGTGGTCTTGTAGAACCATCCCAGGTACCAGCATAATCAAGGAGATAAAGTCTGTTGACTCCTCCTCCTTTTAAGAAGGTACGTAAGAGACGTACGGGCATCGGACGGTAAAACACATCTCTACACTATGACTAGGCATTTATAGCATGATGTTTATATGATGATGTTTATACGATGTATATAATGATGTGATACGATATTTATTATGTGGTAAGATGCCACAGGGTAAGATGCCCATATGGTAAGATGACATACGATATTTATTATGTGGTAAGATGCCACGGGGTAAGATGCCCATATGGTAAGATGTCATACGATATTTATTATGTGGTAAGATGCCATGGCGTAAGATGCCCATATGGTAAGAGGCCATACGATGTTATTATGTGGTAAGATGCCACGGGGTAAGATGCCCATATGGTAAGAGGCCATACGATGTTATTATGTGGTAAGATGCCATGGGGTAAGATGCTCATATGTTAAGAGGCCATACGATGTTATTATGTGGTAAGATGCCACGGGGTAAGATGCCCATATGCATGAATATGAATCAGGGACAACAAAAAGAAGTTAATGAATAACCAACATATTTACTTAACCAAAATTTCATGCATTTACTATGACGTTTTTATGATGTTAAGTATGATTGTATATGCTCATGATGTGTTGTCCCTGTAGGTACACTTTTGGACTAAAGGACTAAGGGTCGGGTTGAGGCAGTGAGCTACGAGGAACACAGGAATGTTTAGGTTTCAAGTTATGATTAGTATTTACTCTAGGAGTAGTGTAAATATAAATGTTGGCATTCTTTTGGGAATGTAATTAATTATTTTTGAAGTTTTGTATTTTGGCCTGTAATCATGTTAGCTCATGTAACAACCAGGACCTTAAGATGTTATTAATGCATGATTAGTCCTTCTTATGTCACTATAACACTGTTAAGGTAGCGAGGTCCTACAATTGACGACATACTCATTTACTCTAGGAGTGAGGAAGAGCACAAGAATCATTTGAGAGCAGTGCTTCAGATTCTTAGGGACAATTAGTTGTATGCCAAGCTCAGCAAGTGTGAATTTTGGTTGAGCAGCGTGATGTTTTTGGGGCATGTGATCTCTAGTAATGGGATATCTGTGGATCCCAGGAAGGTAGAGGCAGTGATGGATTGGTCTGCGCCTACATCTGTGCCCGAGATCCGGAGCTTCCTTGGTTTAGCTGGTTATTACAAACGTTTCGTCGAGGGATTTTCTAAGATCGCTAAGCCGTTGACGCAGTTGACTCAGAAAGGAGTTCCGTTTTTGTGGTCTGAAGCACGTGAGCAGAGCTTCCAAGATTTGAAGCACCGGTTGACTACAGCACCTGTACTGGTGATTCCTTTGGAGAATGAGAGGTTTGCTTTGTACACGGATGCATCACTGCATGTTTGGGCTGTGTACTGATGCAAGATAAGCACGTGGTGGCTTATGCTTCGAGACAGTTGAAGCCTCATGAGACCAGATACCCAGTTCATGATTTGGAACTGACGGCTATCATTTTCGCTTTGAAAATTTGGCGGCATTACCTATATGGTACTTCATTTACCAATTATACGGACCATAAGAGCTTGAAGTTCTTATTCACCCAAGCGGAGAGGCAGATGCCTGGTGGCGAGTTGAAGAGTTTAGAGATACCGGAGTGGAAGTGGGAACACATATCTATGGACTTCGTGACCCACTTGCCAAGGACTGCCTCAGGATATGATGCGATCTGGGTGATCGTGGATAGATTGACGAAGGTGGCTCACTTCATCCCTTATTGTATGTTGTACACATACTTAAATATGGCCCAATTGTATGTGCGGGATGTGGTAAGGTTGCATGGGATTCCAGTCTCGATTGTGTCTAACAGAGACCCGCGGCTCACATCACATTTTTGGGAGGGTCTCCAGTCAGCTTTGGGTACGGAGGTGAGACTAAGTACAGTTTATCACCCTCAGACTGATGGTCAGACAGAGCGTACCATACAGAGGCTCGAAGATATGTTGAGGGCATGTGTATTGGAGTTTGATACTCCGTGGCAAGATTCAGTGCCACTAGTAGAGTTCTCTTATAATAACAGCTATCAGGCGAGCATTCAGATGGCTCCATTCGAAGCTCTTTACGGTTGACGTTGTAGGTCACCGTTGTACTGGGAGGACTTGACTAGTAAGACGGTCGGGGGACCGGACTTAATCCGAGAAATGGAAGAGAAAATCAAAGTGACCCGTCAGAAGATGAAAGCGGCTCAGGATAGACAGGCAGCCTACGCTAATAAACGGCGGCGACCTTTGGAATTCCAAGTGGGAGATAAGGTCTTTTTGAAGATCTCACTTTCAGAGGTGTGGTTCGTTTTGGCATGCGCGGGAAGTTGTCTCCGAGGTATGTTGGGCCATATGAGATATTGCAGCACATCGGTACTTTGGCTTACCGTTTGGCTCTACCGCCGTCATTGTCTGGTATACATGACGTCTTTCATGTCTCTATGTTGCGGAAGTATGAGCCAGATCCGTCTGATGTTTTACAGCCCTCAGAGGTTCAGTTGGGTTCAGATGTGTCGTACGTGAAACATATGACCCCTACCCCTTAACCCTTGATTAGTGTATTAACCACTATATGTGGCACATGCTTTCAGTAAAAAAAATCAATCGGGAAACTCAGATGATATTTTACCATTGAATGGCAATTACAAAATTTCTTTAATGTTCGACGTTATAAGATCATCTCTACCAACAAATAGACTCATAGATTTCGCCCATTACCATCCCCATTACGCCACTTTTTACATTGTGGCCTTTTATAAAAATTTGGGCAGAGTCTCCCCATAAATTGAGCTATCCCGAAATAAAAGCACATCATATAACATAATTCCCGGCCAGGGAAAGCACAATACTTAACAGAATACAGAAACACTAAGGAAATTCCCAGCCAGGGAAGGCACCACACAATAAGACAACAAAAGTGGGTTTCAACACCCACATAATACACCAATGACTCTCATATCATTTAGCAATTCTACCACTAATTGCATGCAACATAGAATGAAAGAGAGAAAGGCTCATGCCTTTATATACAACCCATATACAAGTATATTCGTGCTCACATGCGAGCATCATGAATGTGTATATAACCCTCAGGTGTATATAAGTACCCTATATGATACCTTGTTCCATCAAGCCCTGGTACCTCGATCCTAGAAGTGTCTCCAATCAACAGCTCGAGCTCATCTCCAAAGCCATCGATGTACCTGTTCTACCTGTCCCAACAGAGATAGCCCCCAACGGGGTGAGCATACCAATACACAAAATCCCATAATCACAATAATGAAATTCATAATTTACAAAAATATAAATACTAATGATTTTAAATGATACTCCCTGGATGGCAACGTCCTCATCCGGGATTCCATGTACTGTCCATGTTCTCACAATCATCAAACTCATCAAATCTCAAAAATCAAGAAATCAACAAATTGATTAACTCATCGCATGCCTGATTCTCGAATATCAATAAATAATGATTCCAATTTCATTATAGATGCAAATATAGATATCTCAATATCTAATACTGATTTCCCAACTTCGCTACCAATCACAGATAGCTCAAATGCCTCGCATTTATTTTACCAATTCTCCATTATACTCAGACATCTCAAATGTCTCACAATGATTACATGATTCCACAGTCATTCTCAGGCATCTCAATTCCCTACAATGGTCATATAAATCCAGTACCCCATATATCTTGTAAGGTTATACTACTCTAGTATCACGCACGCTTGTGGCGGCGATGTCGAGATTAGGTCACTCCATAGCTATCTCAACACATATATATAACCACACGCACAACTATTTAATGCAATCAAAATACATTATGCATTTCACAAATGCTCTAATATAAAGTAATGCTCGTACGTCGCACGTACCTTAAATCTCCGTAGTCCGATCCAAACCTTGCTCGTGTTCCATGCCCCGAGGAATGATGTGCTAACACGATAAATAATTCACAATTATTTACGAACATATAACCCATGCCCAAGCACATCCATGACCCTCAAAAATATTGTCAACACATGACAATTGACCATTTAAAGGACCCGGGGTAGAGCACATGCAGGGAGGGAAATCGAATGAGACATCAACGAAAATTGTACAGGAACCACCCCTCATTTTCGAACCCTTAAAATCATATTTCGAACCCAACCAAGCACCAAAAATTCATCCAAAACAAGAATAATTGATCAACATCATGAACCACCGCCCCTCCTGCCAAAACCCCAAAAATTGCACGCTACCCTCACGCATGCAGCGAGTAATTCAAACCAAACATCACAAAAATAATAGGGGATTACAGGAGAAGAACGAAAAAGGGGTAAGGAAGGTTACCCAATCGAAAAATCTGAAGAAAATCGATTGAAATCGGATGAACCCTAGAAATCAGACCTCTGCGCTTCTATGGAAAATCCGAACGGAAACCTCGACGAAAATTCAGGTTCTTGGTGTGGAAAGTTGCGCCTGAAAGAGACGAAGACAACGGCGGTCCGGACGCGCCGGATGGTGGTCGGACGGTGGCGGGCGCGGCGCTTTTGTCGGCGAGGGTTGAGGGAAATCGGGAAGAGGCAGAGGAAGGGAAGAGACGGGCGAGGGGTGAAAAATAATATCCATCCTAAAATCTCGGGTTCATCTGGTATAAATAGCCAAATTGCCCCGAAATACCAATAGCCCCACAAATACATCATGATTCATTAAAAATCATCTGTTTTCAAAAACTCTCTCCCTAACCTCAAAAACTCATACCGGTGCCCACCCAAGGCACCCCAGATCCCGAGTCACACCAAAAACCCAACTCATAGGTTTTTCACCGAATTGAGAATACAATCTCAACCTCGGGATCCAACGATCCCAACTACCCAAATAGACGAGCTCGGGAGGCCCAACACTGCGATTAAACTCCAAATCGCCACGTATAAAAACCTTAGGGGTTATTAATATTCCGAGATTAACATCTATAATCCCAGGTCATCACAGCATCGGACGGTAAAATGTGTTCTTCCGCTTTTGGTTATATATATATCGTGGATAAGTGTGGATTACGAAATGTGTTGATACATATTGAGATAATGGTGATGCATTATGATTGTGGACTCAAGTATTGTGTTTATATATATGTGGTTGGAAATGCTTGATTGTTCCGGTAGTTGTTATATACGAGCGAGGGAGGTACTTGCCGCTGTCATATGAAGCGATGGTAATATGATATATGCCGCTGTCATGTCGAAGCGATGTACATGCCGCTGTCATTGTCGAAGCGAGGGATATCATATGATGCCGCTATATGTCGAAGCGAGGGGTCCTAAAATTCCGCTGTTGTAACAGGACCGGAACAGTCACATTTATAGTGATTAATGTGGAATATTGTGGTTATAACTGGAATGTGGTATCGATCATTATGTTATGAACTAATGATTTTGTGCATGTGTTTATGAAACAGGAACAACAATGAAAATGTGCAAATGTGGTAAATCAGGGAGCATACATACATATATATCTCATGCAAATATTCATATTATTGTGCTTAGATTTTGTTGAATAGTGATGTATATGCTCATGGTGAGTTGTTCCTGTAGGTACACCTTTTGGACTCGGAGGGACTATGGGTCGGGTTGAGGCAGTGAGCTACGAGGAGCAATTAGGGATTTGGATACAAGATTTTTGGATAGTCTCTACTCAAGGAGTGGTGTAAATCGATAGTATTAACATTCATTATTGGGAATGTAATTAATTAGCTTTTGGAATTTTTATATTTGGCCTGTGATCCTGTTAGCTCAAGCTACAACCGGAACCATAAACTGTCTTTAATGCATGTTAGCCCTATTTATATTTATTTTTACACTGTTAAGGTCTAGGCCTTACATTAGTGGTATCAGAGCAGTGGTTAGAGAACCCGGGAATGAGTGAAGGGTAGCCTTAATGTGATAACCTGGGATTATAGATGTTAATCCCGGAGTATTAATGACCCCTAAAGTTGTTTTACGTGGCGATTTGGGGTTTAATCGTGGTGTTCGGCCTTCCGGACTCGTCTATTTGAGTAGTTGGGATCGTTGGATCCCGAGGTTGAGATTGTATGCTCATTTGGGTGAAAAACCTATGAGTTGGATTTTTAGTGTGACTCGGGATCTGGGGTGCTTTGTGTGGGCACCGGTAGGGGGTTTTGAAGTTAGAGAGAGAATTTTTGAAAACAGATGATTTTTAATGAATCATGATGTATTTGTGGGGCTATTAGTATTTCGGGGTATTTTTGCTATAAATACCAGTTGAACCCGAGATTTTAATTATTGGAAGCCTTTTCTTCACCTTGCCCGCCTCTCTCTCTCCCCGTCTGCACCATTCTCGTCTCCCTCGACCCTCGTCGCTTCAGGCCGTGCGCCCGCCGCCATCCGACCACCATCCGGCGTGTCCGGACCGCCGTTAGCTTCGTCTCGTCCAGGCGCAGCTTTCCACACCGGTAATTCGAAGTTTCGTCGCGATTTGCGTTCGGATTTTGCAGAAAAGCGCAGAGGCCCAATTTCTAGGGTTCTTCGATTTTCGATCGATTTCCTTCCGATTTTCGATTGGGTAACCTTCCTTACCCCTTTTTCATGCTTCTCATGTAATTCCCTGCCATTTTGTGATGTATGGTTCGAATTTTCTCCCTAATTGCGTGAGGGTTTGGGTTCGAATTTAGGGGTTTTGGCAGGGGGGTGGTGATTCTTGTTATGGGTCGTTTATTTCATATTTTAGATGAATTATGGTGCTTGGTTGGGTTCGAAATTGTGATGTTAGGGTTCGAAAATTGAAAGGTGGTTCTTGAGCGATTTTCGTTGATGTCTCATTTGATTTCCCTCCCTGCATATGCCCTGCCCCGGGTCTTTTAAATGGTTAATTGTCGTGTGTTGACAATATTTTTATATAAGGGTTATGGGTGTGCTTGAGCATGGGTTGCATGTTCGTAAATAACTGTGAATTATTTATCGTGTTAGCACATCGTTCCTCGGGGCATGGAACTCGAGCAAGGTTTGGCTCGGACTTCGGAGATTTAAGGTACGTGCGACGTACGAGCATTTCTTTATATGAGAGCATTTGTGAAATGCATAATGTATTTTGATTGCATTAAATAGTTGTGCATGTGGTTATATATATGTGTTGAGATAGCTATGGAGCGACCTAATCTTGACTCGCCGCCACAAGCGTGCGTGATACCAGAGTAGTATAACCTTACAAGATATATGGGGTACTGGATTTATATGACTATTGTAGGGCATTGAGATGCCTGAGAATGACCGTGGAATCATGTAATCATTATAAGACATTTGAGATGTCTGAGTATAATGGAGAATTGGTAAAATAAATGCGAGGCATTTGAGCTATCTGTGATTGATAGCGAAGTTGAGAAATCAGTATTTGATATTGAGATATCTATATTTTTGCATGTATAATGAATTTGGAATCACTATTTATTGACATTCGAGAATTAGGCATGCGATGAGTTAATCAATGTGTTGATTTACTGATTTTTGAGATTTGATGAGTTTGATGATTGTGAGAACAGGGACAGTACACGGAATCCCGGATGAGGACGTTGCCATCCAGGGAGTATCATTTAAAATTCATTAGTATTTACTTTTGTTGTAAATTATGAATTTCATTATTGTGATTATGGGATTTTGTGTATTGGTATGCTCACCCCGTGTGGGGGCTGTCTCTGTTGGGGCAGGTGAACAGGTACATCGATGGCTTTGGAGCTGAGCTCGAGCTGTTGATAGGATGTACTCCCAGGATCGTGGTACCAGGGCTTGATGGAGCACGGTATCGTATAGAGTACTTATATACACCCGAGGATTATATACACATTTATGATGCTCGCATGTGAGCACGGTTATACTTGTATATGGGTTGTATATAAAGGCATGAGCCTTTCTCTCTTTCATTCTATGTTGCATGCAATTAAGGGTAGAATTGCTAATATGAGAGTCATTGGTGTATTATGTGGGTGTTGAAACCCACTTTTGTTGTCTTATGTGTGGTGTCTTCCCTGGCTGGGAATTTACTTGGTGTTGCTGTATTCTGCTGAGTTGTGTGGTTTCCCTGGCCGGGAATTATGTTATATGATGTGTTTTTGTTTCGGGATAGCTCAATTTATGGGGAGACTCTGCCCAAATTTTTATAAAAGTCCACAATGTAAAAAGTGGCAAAATGGGGATGGTAATGAGCGAACTCTATGAGTCTATTTGTTGGTAGAGATGATCTTATAACGTTGAATATTAAAGAAATTTTGTAAGCATCATCTGAGTTTCCCGATTGATTTGTATAGAAGCATGTGCCACACATAGTGGTTAATACACTAATCAAGGGTTAAGGGCTAGGGGTCCTTACATTAGTGGTATCAGAGCAGTGGTTGCTCTTTGGGGCTGTTAATGGCCTAGGAAATTGTTGATAGCACATAATTATGCATGATGGCATTAATGTTGAATGACACAACTAGTTGTTTATGTGCTTTTATGATATGAAAAGTGGTGTTGCTAACCGTTGTGGTTGCAGGAATCGTGTGCGACGCGATAGGATGGCATTAATGGTAATGTCTGGCACTCCGTATGTTATGTGCCAAGGGATCTGGTTTTTAAGAAAATCAGGTAAAGGGATATTTCCGAGGTAACATGTCTTGGCATACATATTGACATGCAAGTGGTTGCATATATGTATTTCATGGTTGATGCATAGCGTATATGGCTATTGTTGTTAACCATGATGGTTGCAGGTTACAGGAAATATGGAGTATGTAAAGGAATGATGATTTTACATTCCAGGAGTCTTGTTTATCACAGTGAGAATTTTAATGTTTACGCTTATACCGCTAAAAATGTGGAGCGGGAGGGGGGAGGCTCGCTTGCACATGGAGGCGGGGTATGCCATACTAAGCGTGGATGAGATACCGCTTGTATGAAGAAGCGAGGATGAGATACCGCTTGTTAGGATGATGATTCATTCCTTTGTGATGACACGGATGATAGCGGTGATGTATTCCGCTGTGTCGAGGATGATGATTCATTCCTTTGTGATGACACGGATGATAGCGGTGATGTATTCCGCTGTGTCGAGGATGATGATTCATTCCTTTGTGATGACACGGATGATAGCGGTGATGTATTCCGCTGTGTCGAGGATGATGATTCATTCCTTTGTGATGACACAGATGATAGCGGTGATGTATTCCGCTGTGTCGATTGATGATGATGCATCTCTTTGTGATGATTGGCGATGATTCATACCGCCAGACACATGTATAGCGATTAGGCATTCCGCTGTGTCGGTTGACGATGATTCATGCCGATGGGCATATGTATATATGATGATTTACGATGACTCATTCTTCTATGAGGATTGGCGATGATTCGTGCCGCCGGACATGTTGATAGCGATGCCTTGTTCCGCTATTATGTGGACGATGATTCATGCTCAGGTGTAGAGCGAGGTTTCATGCCACTTATTATATGACGAGGTATCATGCCGTCGATTCTATAGCGATGGATTGTGCCGCTATGTACGCAGCACAGGATTTTGCCGCCTTCGAGCGATGGGTGCTGATTACGCACTATTATCGAGCGACGGAGACGGGTATGCCTCTATCTTGTTAGCGATGAGGTATGAGATATTTCTATTCTATTAGCATTATTGTGGCTGGCATGCGTTGATATGCATGTTTTATTATGACTATTTTATTAGCATAATGGTGGATGGCATATGTTGATGTACATGGACCGTCACGAGTTGACTAGGTTGTTTAGATGTCATTGTTGACATGTATCGTCACTAGTTGACGATGCCTTAGATGCCATGAGTGGGCATGTATCGTCACGAGATGACGATGACGATGGTGTAGGAGATGTCTTATTAGACATGCATCATCGTTACGATGAACAATGCGTTGAGTATACGTATTCAGTTGTATGCTTTGGGTGCCAGTGCCGAGAACAAGGTAATATCTACTTCACCGGTTGACGTGACCCTTATATCGAGCGGGTTGCTCGGGAAATGGATGGACGCACTGTACATGTGATTGTACCGCGGCATATGTTTGAGGTGATCATATTACGAGTGGTGATACCCTTGAGGTATGCTCGTTGGAATGGCTTTTTGGCCATGTGACTTGACGACAGGAGTAATCATGGAGGAAATTACTCGCTTTCTGTCAATGTGACATGTGGTAGACATGGTCACACCACCCTTGAGGGTGTAGAGTGGGTCCTAAAGGAGTAGGATCAGGTTATGTTAAGTACATAGGGACATTGTAGTGTCCAGGGTGTATCGACATTAGAGGAATGATGGGTAAAGACCCACTACTCTATTGATTTTCTTCCCACAGTATGGTATGCCATGCGGAAACGTCAATCTTATTGGTAGGTTTGAGGTGAACCTAGAGAGGCAGCGACTAGTTTGTCTGCCACGTGTGTGCAGCACCATGAGGGGCTTGCTAGAGCCGTTATACTGCTCGTTGGAACCAAGTTTGGCAAATCGTAAGGTGATACGATGTGGATTGTGGTGGACTCTAGTAGTCACCACGTCATTTGAGGTTGAGATTGGGCATGCCTCACTGAAACGTGTATACGTTTATATTAAATCTTGGTGAGACTTGTCTGGGACAGCTCATGATGTTGGAGTACCAACAAGAGAGTCATCAAGTCGTTGTTGACTCGATCTGGGGAATCCGTGTATTTGGGATGCAATGGGTGTTATTGTATCCAATTTTTCCGAACGGTGGTTCGAGACTAGTGGATCTCGAGTTCGATGGCACTTCCCTTGTGAGGAAGGAGGTAGTATTATACCAATAGGGAATCTTTGAAAGATTCGGTAAGTTAATGCATGTGGTGTTGATTTTGGGAATCACACCGCGTGTTGTTAATCATCGATTATCATCCTCCTGAGTAGGGAATGACTCAGAATTGACAGTTGTGTTTGGGGCTTAGGGGTATGTTGTAGATACCCGAGCCAAGTACATTGAGTATGCATGTGATGTCAGTGCTTAGGCAGGTATACCGGTGAGTATACGGATGCCAGTTATTGATTTCCTTTTTGTCAAGCATAGAGTTATGCTATTTTTGGATGGTTAAATCTCTGATGAGAGACATGTAACACCTTGAGATTGGGAATCTCCATGGCACGATAATTATGAGGAATAATTCGTGAAGTTAGTTGACTCCCTTTGAGGAAAAATTTTCTTGTGTGGGTTAAGGTATTTCCTTGTTGGTGTTTTCCTCCGAGTTATGCGATAGCCTTCCCAAGTTTGGATTGTTAAATCCTAGGATTATCAAGGGATGGCAGGAATTCGGATTGGTTGGGTGTCGCTGTCGACACAAGCGTTGAGGATGCAATGGGTTTATTGCATGTCCTTTCAGAATTTGAAACTCTGGGGAGTCTCGATTGTTTATTTATGATTAGGATGTGATTCTTGGAACATCCAGAGGTGGACATCTTGTGAGATGTCTTTTGTATAAATCTGTGGCCGTGAGTTGCCTAAATTGAGTTGCAATGATGCGACTGCTCCTTCGATGGAGGAGGTTTGAAAGTGGAAACCAGGTTTGGTATGTGTACACCGTGGTATACTAATGTTTCCCTCGTAACAATGTATGTTAGACATCGTGAGTCATGGTAGAGACGTCATTGAATGATATCTACGATGGAATCGGGAGCGATTCGAATCCTTGCAGTTTCAGTTGACTAACTGCTTTTGGATTGTTAGCGTTATGTTGTGCCGACGCTCTTTCATTTTTGGTGGACTGGAAGGTTTATTTCATTCCAGAGTTTGGTGCGAGGTAGGTACCCTCGCGTTTATTAATACGATTCTGATATGGTCAAGAATCGAGGTTATGGCTTCATGTTGTTGTGTAGCTTGGGTGTTACGTGATACACCGGTGCTAATTTCGAGGACAAAATTCTTTTAGTGGGGGATATTGTGATAACCTGGGATTATAGATGTTAATCCCGGAGTATTAATGACCCCTAAAGTTGTTTTACGTGGCGATTTGGAGTTTAATCGCGGTGTTGGGCCTTCCGGACTCGTCTATTTGAGTAGTTGGGATCGTTGGATCCCGAGGTTGAGATTGTATTCTCATTTGGGTGAAAAACCTATGAGTTGGGTTTTTAGTGTGACTCGGGATCTGGGGTGCTTTGTGTGGGCACCGGTAGGGGGTTTTGAAGTTAGAGAGAGAATTTTTGAAAACAGATGATTTTTAATGAATCATGATGTATTTGTGGGGCTATTAGTATTTCGGGGTATTTTTGCTATAAATACCAGTTGAACCAGAGATTTTAATTATTGGAAGCCTTTTCTTCACCTTGCCCGCCTCTCTCTCTGTCTCCCCGTCTGCACCATTCCCGTCTCCCTCGACCCTCGTCGCTTCAGGCCGTGCGCCCGCCGCCGTCCTGCCACCATCCGGCGCGTCCGGACCGCCGTTAGCTTCGTCTCGTCCAGGCGCAGCTTTCCACACCGGTAATTCAAAGTTTCGTCGCGATTTGCGTTCGGATTTTGCAGAAAAGCGCAGAGGCCCAATTTCTAGGGTTCTTCGATTTTTGATCGATTTCCTTCCGATTTTCGATTGGGTAACCTTCCTTACCCCTTTTTCATGCTTCTCATGTAATTCCCTGCCATTTTGTGATGTATGGTTCGAATTTTCTCCCTAATTGCGTGAGGGTTTGGGTTCGAATTTAGGGGTTTTGGCAGGGGGTGGTGATTCTTGTTATGGGTCGTTTATTTCATATTTTAGATGAATTATGGTGCTTGGTTGGGTTCGAAATTGTGATGTTAGGGTTCGAAAATTGAAAGGTGGTTCTTGAGCGATTTTCGTTGATGTCTCATTCGATTTCCCTCCCTGCATATGCCCTGCCCCGGGTCTTTTAAATGGTTAATTGTCGTGTGTTGACAATATTTTTATATAAGGGTTATGGGTGTGCTTGAGCATGGGTTGCATGTTCGTAAATAACTGTGAATTATTTATCGTGTTAGCACATCGTTCCTCGGGGCATGGAACTCGAGCAAGGTTTGGCTCGGACTTCGGAGATTTAAGGTACGTGCGACGTACTAGCATTTCTTTATATGAGAGCATTTGTGAAATGCATAATGTATTTTGATTGCATTAAATAGTTGTGCATGTGGTTATATATATGTGTTGAGATAGCTATGGAGCGACCTAATCTTGACTCGCCGCCACAAGCGTGCGTGATACCAAAGTAGTATAACCTTACAAGATATATGGGGTACTGGATTTATATGACTATTGTAGGGCATTGAGATGTCTGAGAATGACCGTGGAATCATGTACTCATTATAAGACATTTGAGATGTCTGAGTATAATGGAGAATTGGTAAAATAAATGCGAGGCATTTGAGCTATCTGTGATTGATAGCGAAGTTGAGAAATCAGTATTTGATATTGAGATATCTATATTTTTGCATGTATAATGAATTTGGAATCACTATTTATTGACATTCGAGAATTAGGCATGCGATGAGTTAATCAATGTGTTACTGATTTTTGAGATTTGATGAGTTTGATGATTGTGAGAACAGGGACAGTACACGGAATCCCGGATGAGGACGTTGCCATCCAGGGAGTATCATTTAAAATTCATTAGTATTTACTTTTGTTGTAAATTATGAATTTCATTATTGTGATTATGGGATTTTGTGTATTGGTATGCTCACCCCGTGTGGGGGCTGTCTCTGTTGGGGCAGGTGAACATTTACATCGATGGCTTTGGAGCTGAGCTCGAGCTGTTGATAGGATGTACTCCCAGGATCGTGGTACCAGGGCTTGATGGAGCACGGTATCGTATAGAGTACTTATATACACCCGAGGATTATATACACATTTATGATGCTCGCATGTGAGCACGATTATACTTGTATATGGGTTGTATATAAAGGCATGAGCCTTTCTCTCTTTCATTCTATGTTGCATGCAATTAAGGGTAGAATTGCTAAAAGATATGAGAGTCATTGGTGTATTATGTGGGTGTTGAAACCCACTTTTGTTGTCTTATGTGTGGTGTCTTCCCTGGCTGGGAATTTACTTGGTGTTGCTGTATTCTGCTGAGTTTTGTGGTTTCTCTGGCCGGGAATTATGTTATATGATGTGCTTTTGTTTCGGGATAGCTCAATTTATGGGGAGACTCTGCCCAAATTTTTATAAAAGTCCACAATGTAAAAAGTGGCAAAATGGGGATGGTAATGGGCGAACTCTATGAGTCTATTTGTTGGTAGAGATGATCTTATAACGTTGAATATTAAAGAAATTTTGTAAGCATCATCTGAGTTACCCGATTGATTTGTATTGAAGCATGTGCCACACATAGTGGTTAATACACTAATCAAGGGTTAAGGGCTAGGGGTCCTTACACTTAAAAATAGGTTGGCTCTTTTTTTTAAACATGTTTTATGCATGTAGTGCATATAGAGTATATAAATGTTATACTAACATGTTTTGATTATTGTTACTCATGTTATCTAACGGCGTATTATATGAACTGCTTTTGGTATTATTGTTAACCCTTGTGTTACATCATGGCAGCAAATATCGATATAGGAGACGCAGTGAGTGTTAATGCAAGTGCTAGGCATACAAATCCTCTACCACCGCCAGCTTTGGGCGAAGAACCGTCTGAACAGCAATTGTTGCCCGGGGAACTGAGCTTGACTCAATTCCTTGCATACCGACCCCCGATGTTTGAAGGAACTGAGACAGGGGAACATGCCGAAGAGTGGTTAGAAAGGCTGGAGCAAATCTTAGTGGCAGCTCCTTGTGCGAAGTTGGCCTGGATAAGGTTAACAGAATTCCAACTGGCCAAGAAGGCACTAATGTAGTGGAAGACCACGGTGATAGAACATGAGGCTCAAGGTCATGAAATAAACTGGAAACTGTTCAGAACTCGATTTTTGACCCGGTACTTTTCGGCTGCTGCACGGGAAGCTATGGGGGATGAATTTACTAACCTAAAGCAAGGTACTATGCCGGTGGCAGACTATGCTCTTCACTACTGTTCTTTACTCAGATATGTACCTCATGTCGCCACAAATACTCAAGCAAAGATGATGCACTTCATGAAAGGCTTGAGGCCTGAATTGTATGATAGGGTGATCACTTATGGCCCTACTTGTTTTGATGACGCCCTTGCACGGGCCGAGCTCGCAGAATTGGGAGTGGGTGCATATCCGACTGTAGCGCCACCTCCAGCACCACCACGGAAATCGACCCCGGAAAACTTGAAACCAAGGGGCGACCATTTTAAGCCAAGGGGGAACTCATCAGCTTCCCGATTCAGCGGTAGACGGCCTGATGTGCGTGGAAGGGGAAATCGTGGGAATAATGGCCCGTCAAATAGGGTACAGTCACAAGCAAGTAATTATGAGAGAGTTAGATGTTTCCTTTGCGGGGGACCCCACTCGGTGAAAGAGTGTTCTGCTTGTTTTGAATGTGGTAAGCATGGTCACTTTGCTCGAGAATGTCCTAATAGGGGAGGACAACAGAAACTGTCCTAATAGGGGAGGACAACAGAACACTATGGGGAGACCTTTAGACAGGGCAGTGCAACAAAGACCACCGTTTGCACCGAGACCATTGGGAGGTCAGCCGTTGGGGCCACCTCAATGGAAAGTGTACGCTCTGACCAGGGAGCAGGCTACAGCGGCCCCAGAGGAAGTGATAGCGAGTACGTGTCATTTATTTACGCACCCTGCTTTTATTTTGATAGACACAGTTGCGTCACACTCCTTTGTGTCGACGAGTTTTGTGGAGAGGCACCGCATATGCACGTCTCCGTCGCCCCCGCCTCTTCTGGTCTCGACACCCGAGTTTTGTCATTATTTATGACTTCTTTTGATTTCAGTGAAGCAGATAGCGATCATCAATTTGATATCTTGCGGTGGTGGTCACAAAAGACACAAATTTTCCCGATTTTATCATCATAGCAAAGGAAATCTTAGCTTGCCCCGTGTCAACCGTTGCTGTGGAACAAGCTTTTAGCGCATGAAGAAATATTTTGGATGTAAGACGATAAAAAATGAATCCAAATTCTTTAGAGGCCCAAACACTAATGGACGATTGGGCGAGGGTGGCAAAACGAAAACAAGGAATGTAATCAAGCTCGAACCAAGATGACTTTGATATCGAATGAACTACTACTACGGGGACAGGTAGCAAGTGATTGAGCTACGCCACTTCCAAAGGTAAGAAGGGTTAAAATGTAAGAGAACTACGTGAGCTTTGATTCATCTAAACCCTAAGAGAATACGTAGGCAACTTAAAAAGTTCAAGCCCTCATCTATCTCTCCCTTACATTTTCTTAGTTCTTTTTTATGATTTTTTTATAATAATTTTTAGTTTTTTTTAAATAAAAATTTTATTTTATTTATTTTATTTTAAAAAATACAAGGGTCGAACCGTAACCGTAACCGATGGTTAACCATAACCATAACCGTAACCGTAATCGTAACCGACGGTTCACGAACCGTAACCAAAATCATCTACGAAAGTTAATGTTAAGGGTCGAGCTCTTTTGAACCGTCGAACCGTGATCATGTCTACGTCTACGTAGTATCGTGTTTTTTCTTCCTTCTCTCCTATGTCAATCTCAGCACTCTTCGTGTTCAACTCAGCGTTTTAGCAGACACCGGAGACGAATCCAAACTAAACTTATATAATTTAGAGTATGAGAGAAATATACGAAGAAGCTGTGAAGGAAAGGGAGAGGAAAATTAAAAAAGAAAACACAAATAACCGCATAGACATACGCTGATACGCACCACCTGGAAGAGAGAGAAAAAAGTGGTCCCTTTTCCGATTTTAGTTTCAAAATTCAAATTTCTTTTGGCACTGCCAGCGAAGATAGCGATCATTATCTACAAGACCCTAGATTTGGCAACTGGGTTTTTGCTTTTTTTTTTTGTTTTTAAATCTTGTGGTGGAATATTTTTCTTGTCTTGGTGTGCTCTTGATCGGATACAGCAACGCGGTGAATTTTTTGTAGATGAATTTTTCAGATTACGCAAAGGGTCTGTTTCTCATGTAATATGGAATTGTTGTTGCCTGAAAAATCCGTAGAAGATATGTCGTTTTATATTGGTCGCGAGGCTTCAAAGGTTCGCACTTTCCCCTTTTAACGAAGCATTTTGTGCTCTTCTTAGTTTGATTTTAATGTTATTTATCGTAGATTATTTAATTGATGGGTGTTTTTTGGATTTGTGATCCGAAGTTATGGAAGAGAATTCGTGCGGAAACCACTACCGAAATCAACCTTCTTGCAGAAAATTGGAAATACATTTTAGGTGGTCTCATCTGTCAGGTTTGTTCATTTCTACTGTATAGTTTGATAGGTATTAACTTGCTTGCCTATAATGACTGATTAGCTTCTGGTGATGTAATACGAGCAATTTATTATAGGCAATAATTTGATATGAGAACATGTAGTGAGACCCTCTAAATTCATTGTAATCCTGCCTGAATTATGATTTTTTTGCTCAAAGTAATCACGTCAGAAATTCAGGATCCAGTTCTCATTCAAAGATAGAGATTTTGGAGATTATTTATCTCGTTTCAATACATCGAGATGCTTACCTACTTTGGCTTTTTAATGGAGGAAAAAAACATGACAACTTATGTCTGTAAAGATTCTTTACAAAAACTGAAATGCACCAAAAATTCTTTCCAATATTTGGTTTGTACTCGGAAATAGTTTTTTTTTTTTTAAGTTTCATGGTTAAGAATGATTTTTGTGGTGGTCTATGAATCTGATTTTTGGCTTGTTTGGATAGTGCATTGTTTTAGTGATGTGGTATTTAAGGTTGTTTAAATGTGTGTTCATTGTAACATCAAAGAAAAAAGTTTAAGTGGTTTGCTGACATTGATAATATGAAGCTGGAAAAATAGTTTTCGGTGCAAATCATGTAACAGAGGGGTAGAAAGTGGGACTGGTCCAGAATCATGAGTGTTAAGTCACGATAAATAGGAAGACCATATGGATTTTTCCATCTTTTGTAAGTCTTTAAGGGATCCCTAGTTGATCATAAAGCAATCATGCCGTGCAGACTACTTTTGCTCAAGCATAATGTAACTCGCTTTAATATCATTATCAGCTTCTTGTCATTCTCCATCCTCCAATATTTTGGCCAATTTTTTTTTAAATTTTTCGGGCAGCTTAGTTCAACAAGTTGAATTGTCCTAATTTGAAGACCTTTGGATTTTTTGGTCTGTTGAGAGCTGCTTCTTGTCCGCTGATTGTAATTTCGGAAAGTCTATATTAGGTTACAAAGTTGGCATTGAGTGAGCTAAAGCTTTCTATTAGTTAACATTGATAACGTTTACTTCTATTCTTCATTTACACATTCGAGAGATTAAAATATGTGTTTCATTATTTTACTTATTTTTAATCTTGCAGCTTCTAATCTTGCAGCTTCTACTGTGTGGTTGCAAAAGCATGCAACTTTTTCATAACCTTAGTTTATTGACACATTATGATGGGTAAACAAGTGGGGTGAGTCAACTATCCTGATACCACTTGTTAGATCGATACCCCCAGTGGTTGATCAGTCCATCCCTCTCAGTCTAATCAAGTGATCTGCAATAGCTCGTGTCCTTAACCGAGAGATTAGATAGAATTTGGTATAAAAAAACCAAGAAGAAGTAATTCAAACTTACTTTAAAAAGGTAATAAAATTTAGAGATAAACACACAGAAAGTAAATATGCACAGAAAGTAAATATGCACACAAATTTGTTTCTAGAAGTTCGAAGTCTTAATCCTTCTACATCTCTCATTCTTTCACCAAAGAGAAGGATTTTGTTAGAACAAAATATCAACACAATAATTTATAAACACACCCACGTAAATGAGGAACAATCACACAGAACAATTCAGGAAATATGCTTTAAATACTAATGGAAATTGAATTACAAGAATTACAAATAAGCTCTCTAACTCACTTTTACTCAAGGAAGCACTCCCCCTTGCCCAAGCTATTTCTTATACTCACTCAATACTAATTTTCAGAATGATTCCCCTATTCTTCCCCCCCTTACATTTATTCCCTGATTTCCCCCACTATAACTGTCTACCACTACCCCCACTACCCCACGTTTTTCTTCATTCACCCGCTGTAGACTCTGTCAGGCCTTCTTTGGCTTTTGGCTTCCATAATGGGCCTTGTGTCAATGTTATGTCCTGGGCTTCCTTCTTCTATGTCGTGTTCTGGGCTCTTTCTTTTTCTCCTGTAACAATACTCCCCCCCATTATTAGCCTTGTCCTCAAGGCTAAACGTGGGAAATTGCTGCTGAATGGTTGTGACATTTTCCCAAGAAGCGTCATCTTTTGACTTATTCTCCCAGTGGACTAACACCTGCGGAATCTGTTCTTGCCCGATGTGTAATGTTCTTCGGGCCAAGACATGCAAAGGGCAAGTCTCCCCTTCTGTTTCTGCTCCCAGTTCCTGTCATAAGTTTGGGTTCAAATCAAACTCACCCCTAGCTTTCTTCAACTGGGATGCATGAACAACTGGATGGACTCTGCTTACCTCTGGTAGCTGCAACTTATATGCTACGGACCCAATTCTTTGTAAAATTTCGAATGGCCCATAAAACTTGCCTGCTAGCTTTTGATTTACTCGACGCGCCACCGTTGTCTGTCGGTGTGGTCTTAGTTTCAAAAACACCCATTCACCTACCTCATACGAGACATCTCTCCGGTGTACATTCACATACTTTTCCATCCTTTGTTGTGCTTGCTGCAGATTATGTTTCAGCTGACGCAACACCTCATCCCTCTCTTCCAAATCCCTTGCTACAGCTTCAACGTTTGTTTCCCCGGGTAAGTGCTGGATCAATGCAGGAGCTGGTCGTCCATAAACCACTTCGTAAGGTGTTGCTTTTATCGGGGAATAGAAGCTTTTGTTATACCAATACTCAGCCCAATGAACCCACTCCGCCCACAGATTCGGTTGTTCGGATACGAAACATTGTAGGTACGTTTCTAAACATCTATTCAAGACTTCTGATTGGCCATCTGTTTCCGGATGATACGCAGAACTCCTCTTAAGTTGAATGCCCTGTAACCTGAAGTATTCGGACCAGAAATGCTGATAAATGAAGGGTCCCTGTCACTCACAATAGACTTAGGCACCCCATGAAGTTTAACTACGTCTTTGGCGAATGCTTCAGCTACACCCTTAGCCGAATACGGGTGTTTGATCAAGATAAAATGAGTGTACTTGGACAATCGGTCCACTACCACCTTTTGATTTGGGAAGTCCCGTGATGAAGTCCATGGCGATGTCTTCCCAAATCAACTCGGGAATAGGCAATGGTTGCAATAGACCATCAGGAGAAGTTGCTTGGTACTTTTGACGCTGACATTCACCGCATCCAGCTACAAATTTATAAATATCGTCTTTCATTCCCTCCCAATATAAGTTGGCTGCTAATCATCTGTATTGTGATACGCTCCTGCGTGCATGGGAGTTCGATGAAACTCCTCCAACAAACTTCTTACCCATTCTGAACCCGCTGGTACCACCAATAGCCCCTTATACAACAGCTGGTTATGAACTATAGAGAAAGGGGTGGGTACCTGTGGTTGTTCCTTGATGTTTTGCATCATCTTCTGACAGTAGGGATCCAACTCAACGGCTTCTCTGACACCTTCCCCATCAATCCAGTATGGCATACTTACCCCCAATTCTTCTTCTGCCTCAACCCTGGATAAGGCATCAGTGCATCACCCACCCTATTCGTGATCCCTGTCTTGTAAATCACCTCAAAGTCGTACCCCATTAGTTTGCCTAACCAATTCTGCTTCCGGGGTAGTTATGCGTTGTTGGGTGAGGAATTTATGTGCTTTTTGATCCATGAGTACAGTGAATCTTCTCCCTATCAAATATGGCCTCCAATGTTGTATAGATAACACAAGAGCCATCAATTCTTTTTCATAGACGGACTTAACTAGTGACCTTTCAGCTAATGCCTTACTAAAGAATGCAATCGGCCTCCTTTCTTGCATCAACATAGCTCCCAATCCCCTGCCTGAAGCATCACATTCAATGACGAATTCTTTATCAAAGTTCGGCATGGCAAGAACTGGTGCAGTCGTAATATGTTCTTTTAAGATTTCAAACGCTCTTTGCGCCTCTTCTCCCCATTTAAACCCTTCCTTCTTCAAGAGTTCAGTAAGTGGTTTTGCTTATTTTCCATAATCTTTTATGAGTCTGCGGTAGTACCCTGTAAGTCCCAAAAACCGCTCACTCCTTTAACATTTTTGGGAATGGGCCAGCTTCGCACACTAATTACTTTATTGGGATCAACTTCCACTCCTTTGTCTGATACAACATGCCCCAGATATTCCACTTTTGTTTCCCCAAAACAACATTTTTTTTGGTTAGCAACGAATTTATTAGCATGTAATACTTCATACTAACCTCAAATGCTTCAAATGCTCCTGCTCGGACTTGCTGTAAACTAGGATATTGTCGAAGAATACGAGTACGAACTTCCTCAGATAGGGCCTGAATAATTCGTTCATGGTGGATTGGAATGTAGAATGGCATCACAAAGAACTCGTAGTGGCCCGAGTGGGTCCGAAAGGCTGTCTTTTCTAAGTCTTCTGGCCGTACCCTGATTTGATGATATCCTGCTCTTAGATCAATTTTAGAATACTGCGTGCACCATACAATTCATCCAGCAGCTCTTCAATCACCGGAATTGGATATTTGTCCGGAATGTGATCTCGTTTAAAGCCCTGTAATCCACACAGAACCTGCAGCTCCCATCCTTCTTTTTGACGAGTATAACCGGACTGGAATATGGACTTGTGCTAGATTGAATAATACCAGTGAGCAACATCTCCCCCACCAACTTTTCTGTCTCATTCTTTTGATTGTGTGCGTATCTGTATGGCCTCACCCTCGCCGGTCCTTGGTATGCGCTTATCGTGTATGCCCAAATTAACCCCACTCAATCCTGAAGATTGATAACACAAATGTTGTAGTGTGAGTAGGGATCGATCCCACGAGGAGGTATGAATTCTTGTGTTAATGAAATCAAAACAAAAACAGTAAAACAAAAGTAAAACAAAAGATGGGGTTTTGAAGATTGAATGATACTAATAAAAATAAAAACAAAGATTAAACTAATGAAAACGATTCTTCGTATCGGTCGACTCTACCTTGAATATTATCATCTATTGCATCGATTCACAAAAGACTCAATTTTATTTGAATATTCATCAATTGGAAATCTAATCCATCCTTCACCTTATTCATAGTCAATTAGTCCAAACGTTCTAATTTAACATTCATCAATCAAGCAATCTCTATATGCATATTCAAGATTAAAATCATGATACCATTCAAAACTAGTGAGTGATGAATCTAAACAACATAAAAACAAGCGATTTATATAAATTTAGTCAATCGTTTTCCCTAAGAATGTAATAACACCAACAACAGACAATTCTCAATCTTAGTTGCTTCGTAAATTCGATTAATCAAACAATTTAGCATTAGATTACATGCAAGTTATTAGGTTGTCAATCCAATAAACAAACACAAATCATGTCATCAAAACATAGGAAAACATTGATATTCAATAAAATCGATAAACTAAAGGGCGTAGGAATCTCCCCAAGATAAATAAATCCAAGGATTTGTCTCCCTCAACCAAGAATTAAAAACTAGATAGACATAATCTAAGAAAAACGATAAATAAAAACAAAGGAAAGAAAACTAATCCGATCTCCACTCTGCCGAGGTTGTCAAGCCCGCCTTCGCTTCGATCTTCGTAGCCGTCTTCAACAAAATTGAAAGAGAAATTGTAAAACTAGTCTAAACTATTCTACCTACTCTACCTAGTTCCTTCTAAGGTCTCATTTTCGTGCATATATGTATATGGAGGCTGATGGGGTAGGTTAGAGTCCATGTAGGAAGGAAAGAAATCAAGAATCCAAAGTTTCCAAAACTATGCTGGCGATCGATCGCTATAAGCTAGCGATCGATCACTAGCTTGATTTTTTTCGGCAGATTCTTTGGGAGATCGATCACCCCTTTTGTAGCGATCGATCGCTTGATTTCTTCGATTTCACCTACATTACACAAATATACGATTAGGTAGCATATGTGTCGAATTATCCATCAAAATATACCAAATCGTAGACAATTAAGGGCAATATATGTGTCTATTTCTAGTCACATCAAACTCCCCCATACTTAATCTTTACTCGACCTCGAGTAAATCAGACAGAACTACAATATTTTTGTTGGCTCATAGTATCACAACAAACTACTTGTCCTCACTTTAAGGCCTCAACAATTTTAAACATGCATAGTAATTAAAGGCGGTGAGAAGTTAACGGTGGAACAAGTTCAATCCCTAAACATTTCATACCCAACAAAGCAGGGAACGTGCGTGTGTGGTCATAAACAAGTGTCATGTACAAATTATAGATCCAATAGATGCAAACCTACAATAGCTCAAGTTGTATACCAATACAAGTATAAGCTTACTTGCACACTCTTCTCCACTATCTTAGCCACTTGTAAACACAAATCAAGTAGGTCTTATTAGCTTGTAGCTTGGCCTAAGTATTGGCTTATGAAAGAAAGTGTAAGATATGTCAAACAAGAGAGTACGATGATATGCACAATTTAAACTTCTCTTCTTGCATGACTTTGTTCATTTTCACACCTTGTATGTTTTTGCAAGGCATATTTCATTCTTTTTTTCTCTTTTGTGCCTTGGCTCCCCTTGGAGTCATGTTTTTATCTATTTTCTCAAAGTATCCCTTTTCTTTCATGCATTTCATTCTTTTGACAATGAAGCTCTCAAAAAATATATGAATCATTGATAACAAGTGCATGTGAATGAAACACATCATACTCCCTTCAAATGTATGGATTAAAATCACATTTGGGCTTATCAGGGAAGGATGATAAGCTAGTCAAAGAATGTCGAATGGTGGTTGTTTGTATGCTTAGTACACAACCATTCTTTCATATTAAAGCTCAAAAAGGTACTAGTGATTGATTTTCTTTACATGGCTTGAAAGGTTCAAACGCATCAAAGATCGCCTATATCACTTTCATGTTCGCAAATAGTCTAGACATACGCCTCAAAGAGCATGTAGTTAAGTTCTAGCATGTATTAGAGACTTTTTAAGTCTATCACAAAATTCACACAATTTTCACTACGCTATGCACGCTTCACAAGTCATGATAATATCGTGCTCAAAATATTCAATTACTTAGTCGAAGCACAATTTGCATTAGAGTTCAATGTTTTCCAAGGTTAACAATTCACCTATGTTCAAAAACATGCATGCCATCAATTAGGTTTCATCATAGGCTAGTGATTCTAAGCATGCATTCCTTACTAACTATGAGCTCAAAATGTTCAAATTTTCAATTTTTTTTGTATTTTTATAATAGGAAAACAATAACAACCCACTGTAGTTTTAGGTGGAAAGATTATGAGAGAAATATAGACTTCTCATTTTCTGAAAATCGAAGTTTAGGAATACATAAATATATAGAGTCCTATCTTATCTAATGCCTTATCTACTGAATTTAAAAGAATGAAAAGATAAACTCCTATCTAATAAACTATTTATCTAATTAACTCCTAGATTACAAGATAATATCTTATAGTTTAAAACTCAATCTTCAACACTCCCCTTCAAACTGGGTCATAGAGGTTGATCATGCCTAGTTTGTGACTCAATTCTTCAAAGTGAGGCTTGAAAAGTGCCTTAGTCAGGATGTCAGCGATTTGAGCTTGCGTTGGAACATATTTGAGGTCAACTGTTCCCTTCTCGATCTTCTCAGTTATGAAGTATCGGTCTACTTCAATATGTTTGGTTCGATCATGATGGACTGGATTTTTGGATATGCTGATGGCGGCCTGATTGTCGCACATTAGTTCTATAGATTGATGATCTTCAAGTTTTAGTTCAGCAAGTAATCTTTTCAGCCACATCCCCTCACAAATTCCATGAGCTAATGCTCGAAATTCTGCTTCAGCACTGCTACGAGCCACTACTGATTGTTTCTTACTTCTCCAAGTCACTAAATTTCCCCACACGAAAGTACAGTACCCAGAAGTGGAGCGTCTGTCTGTTAGAGACCCGGCCCAATCAGCATCACTGTAAGCTTTGATTCCTCTCACTGGAGTCTTTCGGAAGAGTAATCCTTTACCAGGTGTCTGTTTTAAGTATCTTAATACTCGATATGCAGCATCCATATGTTCTTCATTTGGGTTGTTCATGAACTGGCTGATGACACTGACAACGAATCCAAGATCTGGTCGTGTGTGAGATAGATATATGAGTTTTCCAACGAGTCGTTGATATCTCCCTTTATCAGCTGGGGGACTATCTTTTTTCATTCCTATTTTGACGTTTGGATCCATTGGTGTATCTACTGGCTTGCAACCCAGCATGCCAGTTTCCTTCAAGAGATCTAAGACATACTTTCGTTGTGAGATTGAGATGCCTAGAGATGACCTTGCTACTTCCATTCCCAGAAAATATCTGAGGTGTCCAAGGTCCTTCATTTCAAATTCTTTTGAGAGTAGAGACTTCACATGATTGATTTCTTCTTCATTATTTCCAGTAAGGACAATATCATCCACATAGACTATGAGGACGGTGATCATGTTTCTTTCAGAGTGCTTTACAAACAAGGTATGATCGGATTGGCATTGGACGTAGTCATCTCCCTTAAGGACATTAGTGAATCGATGAAACCAAGCTCTTGGTGATTGCTTGAGTCCATATAAGGACTTCTTCAATTTGCATACCTTTTTGGAAGTTTCCTTTGATTCAAATCCAGGTGGGATATCCATATACACTTCCTCCTCAAGATCTCCATTAAGGAATGCATTCTTGACATCTAGTTGAAATAAAGGCCAGTCTAGGTTGGCAGCAACTGATAAGAGGACACGAACTGTATTGAGTCTAGCCACTGGAGCAAAAGTTTCTTGATAGTCAATCCCATATGATTGTGTGTATCCCTTTGCCACAAGACGAGCTTTGAATCTTTCTATGCTTCCATCAGATTTATGTTTAATAGTAAAGATCCATTTGCAACCCACTGTTTTCTTTTCTGGTGGGAGATCAGTAACCTGCCATGTATTGTTCTTTTCAAGAGCTTTTATTTCATCAAGTACTGCTACTTTCCATTCTGGATTATCAAGAGCTTCTTGAATAGTTGATGGAACCTGAACCTGGTCTAGATGTGAAACAAAGGTACGATATGCAGGAGAGAAACGATCAAGTGAGACAAAATTACATATTGGATGTTGTGTGCAAGTTCTCACTCCTTTCCTTAAAGCAATAGGCCTATCAATATCATCAGAAACACATCCAGAAGGGTTATCATCAGTGTCGTCCGTACCTTTATTACCTTCGTCGATGTTTTCAGAATCTGGCAGCGGGGAATGACGTTGGACAGGTTGAGTTTGCACTGGTTCTTGTAGGCTCCTTTGGCAAGACTGTTCTTTTCGAGAAAACACTTGAAGTGGTTGAGTTGGGTTAGCTGGGTACCTGCTGATATATGGGATTGGAGTGGGGTCAGAAACTGGATTGGTAGATGGCTCATTGTGTATGAAGGCTATTGGTTCGAGTAGAGGTATGGATGGCATATGGTTTGGAGCTTCAATGTTGTTGGAAGACTCCCCCTGAAGCGAAGAGTGTGGATAGTAGGGTTGTGATTCAAAGAACGTGACATCCATGGAGGTGTAGAACCGTTTTGTAAGAGGGGAATAACACTTGTAGCCCTTTTGGTGTGGTGAGTACCCAAGAAAAATACACTTGATAGCGCGGGGATCAAGTTTCCCACGATGCTGTGAGTGTATATGAACAAACGAGGAGCAACCAAAGACTTTAAGTGGAAGATTATGAACTAAGTGACAGGTTGGGTGAATGTCTAGAAGCGTCTGTAGTGGTGTTTTAAAATTAAGGACACGAGATGGCATCCTATTGATGAGATAAGTGGCTGTGAGGATTGCATCACCCCAGTGAAACTTGGGAACGTTTGAGGTAAAGAGCAGAGATCTCGCAACCTCAAGGAGATGGCGATTCTTCCTTTCGGAGACACCGTTTTGTTGTGGGGTATCGACACATGAGCTTTGGTGAACAATACCCTTTGTATGCAGAAAATCTCCTAAAATGGAATTGAAGTAATCACGAGCTCTATCGGTGCGTAAAACTTTGATACCACACGAGAATTGGGTTTGGATCATGGCATGGAAAGTTTTGAAAAGATGTGAAGTTTCAGACTTAGCATTCATCAAGTAAATCCATGATACACGAGTATGATCATCCACAAAAGACAAGAACCAACGAGTCCCACTGAGATTCTTAATACTCGAGGGCCCCCAGATATCGCTATGAATAAGGGAGAAGGGGGCAGATGGTGTATATGCCCGTGGTCTGAAAGTCGTACGAGTTTGCTTAGACAATTGACAAATATCACAGGTAATGGAAGCAGAAGTTTTATTAATGAATAAATGAGGAAAATGTTTTTGTAAATACAAAAAATTGGGGTGCCCTAGACGATAGTGCCATAAAATAAGTTCACTGTCTTTATTGCTAACAGAGGAAGAAACAGTCAAAGCTGGAGAAGAGGTGCTAGGTGGAATTCTCGTGGGAGCAGTCTTTTTAAGGAGGTACAACCCATCACATAGCTCAGCACTGCCAATCGTCTTCCCCGACGCCAAATCCTGAAAAAGGCAAGACCCATGAGCGAAAGTAGCCAAACACATGAACGTATGAGTGAGCTTACTGACGGATAATAAATTGCAATGAAGATCAGGTACAAATAGGACGGAATGTAAGGTAATATTGAGCAGTAAACATATAGAACCATAGCCAGCCACAGTCGAGCATGAGCCATTTGCAATGCGCACAGTATGAGAGGATGTACACGGAGTGAAAGTGTTGAATAAAGCCAAATTACCAGCCATGTGATCTGAAGCACCAGAATCCACGATCCAAGAGGTGGATAAAGTATGATGCGAGAGTAAAGCGTATGGAGGAGTACCTTTAAAAGTCACATTACCAGAATCCATAAGGGAAGGGGTGGAAGTGGTTGCGCCAAGCAATTTTTGTAGCATCTCCAACTGAGCTTTGGTGAACGGTATCTGGTCCGAAGGTGGAGAAGCATCATTTACGACAGCATGTGCTCGTCGTTCGCGGGCTGGTTTCCAATCTGCTGGTTTCCCATGAAGTTTCCAGCAATTTTCAATGTTGTGTGTTGGCTTCTTGCAATTTTCACACCATGGACGACCAGCTTTGCGACCCGTCGATGCATGAATTGGATTGAAGTGGCTGGGTGAATTCTGAATGGCAGCATTAGTGGTAAGAGCAGATCCATCAATATGTGGAATTCCCAAAGGTCTGAGCATGACTTTACGGCGACTTTTCTCATGCCGGACCGCGGAGAAGATTGTACGTAGACTTGGCAAAGGTGTATTGCCCAGAAGTCGTCCACGAACTTCATCCAGGTTGGGATTTAGCCCTGATAAAAATTTGAAGATGCGTTTTTGTTCAACAATTGCACGATAGCGTTTGGCATCGTCGGGACAGGCCCATTCATGGACTTCAAACAAATCCAATTGCTGCCAGTTACGAGTAAGAGATTGAAAATAAGCAGTGACCGATGAATCCCCTTGACGAAGCTCTTGGAGAGTGTTTTCAATGGAAAATAATTCCGATGTATTATCCCGGGAAGAGAAAGTATCACGTGCAGCTTTCCATATATCGTGCGCTGTGGGGTATAAGAGAAAATTTTCTCCGATTTCAGGCAGCATAGAGGTGATAAGCCATGACATGACCATGCTGTTTTCAGAGGTCCAGGTGCGGAAGGTGGGATCTGTTGTAGCCGGACAGATGGAGGTGCCGGATAGAAGATCGTCTTTTCCTTTGCCACAGATGAACATCTTAACAGATTGAGACCATTGAAGGTTGTTGTTCCCATTTAATTTGTGGTAGAGGAGAGGGACGGAGGAGTCGGAATGGAGAGGTGCGATGGGCACCACAACAGCGTCCGAATTGGAGCTATTGATCGGAGAAGAACCGTCTTTCGTCATTGATGTGTGGTAAAGATGGACGAAAACTGACGGGGAAGAAAAATTCCGAACAGAGAGAGGAGAAGAAATCTTTGTGGCTCTGATACCATGTAGTCTTAGGTGGAAAGATTATGAGAGAAATATAGACTTCTCATTTTCTGAAAATCAAAGTTTAGGAATACATAAATATATAGAGTCCTATCTTATCTAATGCCTTATCTACTGAATTTAAAAGAATGAAAAGATAAACTCCTATCTAATAAACTATTTATCTAATTAACTCCTAGATTACAAGATAATATCTTATAGTTTAAAACTCAATCTTCAACACCCACTAATCCCCCCATACTTAAATCTTACATTGTTCCCAATGTAAGACAAAAATATAAGGAAAGAGAAAAGTTAACTAAGAAAGCAATAAAAAACTAAAAAGGAAAGTTGAAACTAACTCCCCTTGGGTTGCCTCCCAAGCAACGCCTCTGTTTAACGTCGGTGGCCCGACTCCAGTCCTCTCGCTCAAGGCGATGCCTATTCGCCTTGCACCTCTTGGAGGGTTTTTGTCTTTTCACTATGTCGCCTTCCTCCAAAGAAGTCAATTGAGGTCGATCAAGATCTACCTCATGACATCCTTTAACTTGTTGTCCCTTATGCTTGCCTTTGGGAATCTCATTCTGGTGAGATTCCTTGTTGTCCACCTCGACCTATGTTTGTTCTTCAAGTATTGATTGCCTCAGTACCATCGTTTATGGAGTTTCTACCTCTTTGCCAGTGTCCAAGGTGATGTTGTCTTCGAAAAAATAGTCCCAAGGATTCATTTCATCACAATACTCTTTCGCCGACTTCTCTTCCACAGCACATGCTTCATCTAGGTTTCAACATAGCTCTCAGTTGGAGACGTGCCTTTCGGAGTTGCAGGATGTACAAACTCCTTTTCTTCTATTGGCACATGTGTCTCCACTTCTAGCTCGGGTGGCATCAGTACCACCTTCTCCTTAGTCTCCACTTCTTCATCACTCCATGATTCGACTGCAATCATGGTCTCCCTTTATGCTGCTATCCGATCGGCCGATCTTATTAGTTGCTCCATTTGGTTACCCAAATTCTGAGTGCTAGCCCTGAATTCCTATTGAAATTGCAAAGTACTATCATTAAGTGTTGAAACAAGATCCTCTAAAGACTCGGAAGGGGTATGTTATTGAGGTTGTTGCGGCCATGGCGGGTATTGCAGTATGTATGATGGTAGGGTGGACTTCATGTAAGGTGGAGGTGGGCTCATCCATTGATTGTCATAGTTGAGATTGAGATGATCACTCCAACTTGAATTGTTTGTTCTTTGTCCACTCCCTACGCCAAGTTGGTGCACAAGATATTCAAATTCGTCCAAGCTACTATATTCCCCCATGGAAATCAGTGTGCCTCAGTGGTTCGAAATTAGATGTTCACCTGTAAGCACAGACAAACCACAATAGCAATGGAAGTAACAATAAATAAAGTAAATAAGAAAAAATTAACACAAAAATATACAACACCTCCCCGGCAATGGCGCCAAATTTGGTGTGCGCTTATTGTGTACGCCCAAATTAACCCCACTCAATCCTCAAGATTGATAACAAAAAGTGTAGTAGTGTGAGTAGGGATCAATCCCACGAGGAGGTATGAATTCTTGTGTTAATGAAAAGCAAAACAAAAATAGTAAAACAAAAGATAGGGTTTTGAAGATTGAATTATACTAATAAAAATAAAAACAAAGATTAAACTAATGAAAACGATTCCTGGTATCAGTCGACTTTACCTTAGATATTATCATCTATTTCATCGATTCACAAAAGACTCAATTTTTTTTGAATATTCATCAATTGGAAATCTAATTCCTCCCTCACCTTATTCATAGTCAATTAGTCCAAGCGTTCATCAATCAAAATCTCTATATGCATATTCAAGATTAAAATCATGATACCATTCAAAACTAGTGAGTGATGAATCTAAACAACATAAACACAAGCGGTTTATATAAATTTAGTCAATCGTTTTCCCTAAGAATTTAATAACACCAACAACAAGCAATTATCAATCTTAGTTGCTTCGTAAATTCGATTAATCAAACAATTATCAAATTTAACATTAGATTACATGCTAGTTATTAGGTTGTCAATCCAATAAACAAATACAAATCATGTCATCAAAACATAGGAAAACATTCATATTCAATAAAATCGATAAACAAAAGGTGTAGGAATCTCCCCAAGATAAATAAATCCAAGGATTTGTCTTCCTCAACCAGGAATGAAAAAATAGTAAAACGATAAATAAAAACAAAGAAAGAAAACTAATCCGATCTTCACTCCACCGAGGTTGTCAATCCCGCATTCGCTTCGATCTTCGTAGCCGTCTTCAACAAAATTGAAAGAGAAATTGTAAAACTAGTCTAAACTATTCTACCTACTCTACCTAGTTCCTTCTAAGGTCTGATTTTCGTGCATATATGTATATGGAGGCTGATGGGGTAGGTTAGAGTCCATGTAGGAATGAAAGAAATCAAGAATCCAAAGTTTCCAAAACTATGCTGGCGATCAATCGCTAGTTTGATTTTTTTCGGCAGATTCTCTGGACGATCTATCACCCCTTTTGTAGCGATCGATCGCTTGGCTCCAGTAGACTTTGGCGATCGATCGCCCCTTTTGTAGCGATCGATCGCTTGGCTCCAGTAGACTTTGGCGATCGATCGCCCCTTTTATAGCGATCGATCGCTTGCTCGCATATTTTGTTGCTCAACTTTCTGTCCATAGACGATCGATCTCCTCTTCCATGCGATCGATCTCTTCTCCAAAATTACATTTTAAGCCTTTTTCTTGATCTACCTTTGAGTCCTTATCATCTCCAAAGTTTTTCTTGATCTTTATTCGTCTTTTTAGCTCGATTTCTTCGATTTCAACTTCATTTACACAAATATACGATTAGGTAGCATATGTATCGAATTAAGTCATCAAAATATACCAAATCGTAGACAATTAAGTGCAATAGATATGTCTATTTCTAGTCACATCAGTCCTTCCCCTTCTTTAACCTCACAATCCTATGCTCTATATTACGGACTGGTGGTAGATCTTCGGGGTTTTTAAACACTCACTGGAACATCATCAGCAGCTCTGATATAGCGTTAGAGCACGGTCCGTCTGCTACACACTGCTCATTCTCTTCCTTATTAACCACAGTTAGCACCATTCCCCAAAATTCCACTTCGGTAATTTTGGCTAAGGATGTTAGGGTGGCTGGAGTTCTGTTTAGAGTTGAGTCCCCTCTCAGAATCACCTCTCCCCTTTTGTTTTTGAATTTCATGCTCATTCTCATCCAATCTACCTTCACCTCCCCTAGAGTGCATAACCATGCAACACCTAGAATTAAATCCACCCCTCCTAACCCAAACAAGTGCCCATCCACTTCTACTTCACAACTTCCCAAGTTCACCTTCAATCCCTCACACATTCCTTTAGAAATTACCCGATGCCCATCTCCTAACCGTACCCCAAACTTTCTTGTTTCTGTTACTGGTAGATTTAATTTGTCCACCAATTGTTTGGATAAAAAATTGTGGCTTGCTCCGCTGTCAATCATTACTATAATGGGTTCTTCGCCTACACACCCTCGTACCTTCATCGTTCGTGGTTGAGAGGTGCCCCCAACAGAGAACAATGGAAGCTCCAAGTTCTTTACTTCTTCTTCCAACTCACCTTCCACTACTGCCTCTTCTTCCACCAATTCTTTTGCCGCTTCTCCTCCCCCCTCTCCTTCATCCTCGGCCATATTAATAGCTTTAATAATTTTCCTGGGCATTGGTGTTGCGGGTGATATTGTTGTCCGCATCTAAAATCCCTTCTTCTTTGAAACTCTTGGTATGAATAAGAGTACCCTTCTCTAGCTTTGCCCTCACCCCCTCTACCCATGGTTGTTGATGTTGTCTTTCGTGGATTGTTTGGAATGGTGGTATGATTTGGGATATGTGTTTTGACTGGGTTTGGTGCTCCCCCTCCTCTCCACCTGGTATAAGTTTGGTCTGGGTAATTTTTTGTGGCTGGAAGGTATGTTTTCGTATGGCTTTCCCCACCCGATGGACCGAATTTGTTCATCCAGCCTCCTCCTGCCATAATTGATCCCTTTCCCTTCCTTCCCAACTCTCCTCCATTCCACTCTCGCTCCACTGCCCTCGCTAGCTCCATTGCTCGTATCTCTGTCATAGGATTGTGGGTCTCCACCTTGTTTCTCAATTCTCGCTGCAATCCATTTAGAAACTATCCTATATAGTGCTCCTCTGATAACTCAGGGATTTGCCCGATCATGGCCTTGAAACTTTCTACGTATTCGTTCACCGTCATTGTTTTTTGTTTCACCGAAGCAATATGTTGGTACGGATTATGTCCCATCTCCCCATTGAACCTTCTCACCATTTCGTACTTCAATTGCTCCCAATTCTAGTTAGGCATTCTTGTCTTCACCCATTGATACCAATGCATGGCCGCTCCTTCCACACACACATGCCATCGGAATTCGATTCATAACAGGCGTTGCGTTGATTTCAAAGTATTGCTCCGCTTTGATCAACCATCCCCACCGGTCCATCCCGTTAAAATCCGGCAAATCTAATCTTCTCAACGTATGTTTCATCTCGTCGTATCCATAATTGTGTTCGTAATTGCAATTATCTCATTCCCCTACGTTTTCCTCCTCCCATTGCTCAGGTTCTGCCTCCCTCCCTTCTCCGCGATCTTCTTCTTTTTATTTTTTTCCCCTCTTCGATATTTAATTTCCCTCGTGAATTCCGTAATTGCATTCATTGAAGTTTTGAGTTCTCTCATGTCCCCTTCCACCTTCTTCTTCCATGCGTGATTTACTTGTTGCCAAGCTGAATTTTTTTCTTCGAAGTTTATACTGCTTGTTCCACTTACTCTAGCTTGCTATCTGATCGTGTAGTGGTCATCGCAACAGTCCTCAGTTCGCTTTCTCGGATCCGGCAGGTCGGACCAATTTGTTATAACAAAATATCAACTCAATAATTTATGAACATACCCACGTAAATGAGGAACAATCACACAGAACAATTCAGGAAATATGCTTTAAAAACTAATGTTAATGGAAATTGAATTACAAGAAATCTAAATAACCTCTCTAACTCACTTTTACTCAAGGAAGCACTCCCCCTTGCCCAAGCTATTGCACTTATTCACTCAATACTAATTTTCAGAATGATTCCCCTATTCTTTCCCCCCTTACGTTATTCCCTTATTTCACCCCCACTATAACCGTCTACCACTACCCCACGTTTTTATCCATTCTCCTGTTGTAGACTTGGTCAGGTCTTCTTTGGCTTTGGGCTTCCATAATGGGCCTTGTGTCAATGTTATGTCCTGGGTTTCCTTCTTCTATGTTGTGTTCTGGGCTCTTTCCTTTTTCTGCTATAACAGATTCCACCAGAAGACTTTCATTAATACAACCCTTTGTACTAAACCACTCCAGCCGAGGTCACCTTACGACTGGAACTCCTAGTATCTCAACTTAACTACTCCCCAGCAGTCTAACTCATCTCTTCTCTCTTATACAGTTCAGATACAAGTCTGATAGTTATACAAATCACTCTTGTACACAAAGCTCAGTATACATGGATTCAGTGTTTGTGATGCACCGTGGATCATATACATGATCTGATATTTTAATCAATGGTTGTGCGTATTTGTGTGGGGTATGCTCTCAACTAAGCTTATACAGTTCAGATACAAGTATGATAGTTATACAAAACACTCTTGTACAGAAAGCTCAGTATACATGGATTCAGTGTTTGTGATACACCGTGGATCATATACATGATCTAATATTTTAATTAATGATTGTGCGTATTTGTGTGGGGTATGCTCTCAACTAAGCTGATATATTCACGTAAGCTCCCCTTTAGGATCGATCACTCTGAGATACCTTCACGATGAATTGTGAGTTGGATCGTCCTCTCTTCTTTCTCTTTTTGTATAACTATCTCTATGTTGTTGTATCTCTCTGTTTGTCAATCTTCGAGAGTTGATATAGAGCATTCATCTTGATTTATCTATTGGGCACATCAATGTGCCCGTTGGAGAATATTTGTACGATTCTGACTTCTCTGTACTTTCTTATGACTTCTCCAACATTCATATTTGAGTGGTAGGCTATATGCAGTTTCACTGTCGACAAATTCGTTGGTCTGCTCTTGTTCAGTTAAGTTGAACACTCAACTGGTTTGGTTTGTTTGACTCAACTGGTCTCTGTCTGTATCATTTGAGTTGAATACTCAACTGATTTCTTTCAGATGTTGGTTGATTTCGACTCCACTGATCAATTAGCTAGCTTTTCCTTCGTAGCTCTGTTGGTTATTTTGTTGCCATGGCGTAGATTGTAGATTGTTTCTGTCAATCCTCGACTGGATTTGGAGACTGGTTCTGTCAATGCTCAGCTGGACTCAAGTAACTGGACTGAAATAATTGAAGGGTTGTTGATCACTTCGCTAGTTTGTCTTTTCAGGAATGAGTCTTTCATCAATTTCGCTGAAGCTTTGTAAATGATGACAACTTTACTGCACACTCGATAAATTAATTAGTAATAACATAACAAGTTATGTTCACATTAAAATTCTGATTAGCAGGGTTTTTCGAACCTAACAATCTCCCTTTTTGATGTAAACATAACTTTGATAAAAAAATTACACTGAACTTTCTATCCCTTTTCTTTGCTACAATTTAAGATTATTAAAGCAGATCAACAAGGAATCATGTGATATATCTTTTAAGTAAATTCTCCCCCTGAATTAATGGTTACTTGTAAAGATTGCATGCGAATGATCAGTTCAGTTAACACAAAAACAAAAAAAACAATAAAGACAAGATAACTCACAAAGTATGCAAAAATCAAAAATTTATTAATATTAAAAGATGATTACATTTTACTGTAAACAAAACAAGAAAGATGATCCTATCACTAAGTCTTGTCATCTGCTCTGTTATCCGATTACTCAGCTGTTTTTTTCCCAATTTCATGGTTATTAAGCTGAAATGCTTAACCGTCTTGATTTAAACTTGACCGTTCACTTAGATTAGTTGATCTCTATCTTACACTGGTCTGATCTGCCAAAGTTGTCAGCCCATATAGGTATTAGAAAACAGTGGTTCATAACCTGTTACCACTTATTCTTTCCTCATATCTTCTGATTATTAATATTTTTTGCTCAGCTGGTGACTAGGAATGCCAGAAGACTACTAGAACCACTTTTTCTTCTCTTGAGGAAGAGGAAGAACGTAATAGATCAGTTTCCGGATTCCACTAATGGTAACTCCATCAGAAACATGCCAACGCAAGCTTCATGCTAGTACAAGCTTCTTTGAAGCTTGCACTTTTCCAGTCTCTCATTTACTTCATCTAATGTTGCTTCCTTTGCAAATAAAAGTTGATGTATATGAAGACATATCTCCTTAAGAGCTTAGCGCGACTGGATTGCTTTGGGTGTGACAGTCTGAGACTAGACTTCTCAGTGTAATCACGAGATTGAACCTTTCTAAATAGCAAGCTTTCCTCAGGTCAGTGGACTTCAAAGTTTGAATCAGAATAGCAAAACTTTCTCTATAGGTTTGCATACCGACTTAAAATTGAAAATTTGAAGTGCAGCTCCGTGAACATCATTTGAGAAAATGTTTTGGAAGATGATGAAAATATGAACCAATGAGGGTTTGATTTATAGAACAAAAGATTTTGAAACGTCAGCCTACATGTAAGTAGATCCGAGTAAAAGTTAAAAGATTAACGGTTCTGTTTGAAAGTAGTTGAAAACATAGTTATTAAAGGCGCATAGCGCACAAAAGCGCCAAGGGGTCCTGGGGCTATAGCGCGAAGCGCGACGCGAAGCGCGCGCTTTACTAAAGTAAAGCGCAATAACTTATATATTTTTAATTTTTAATATATCAAAAGTATACATAAAATTGAACAATTATAAAACAAAATAACAATGTTTAACAATAAAGTAAGTATCAAATGACAACAAAATCAATTAAAATATTGAAGTACTCAAAGTTTCAAAATAAAAAAATATTATACTAATCACTCATATCTTCATCTTCAAGGTCAATGTCTTCTTCATTAGTATCATCGCCAAAATTATAGCGTTCGACATCATTCTCTTCCTCTTCATTCACTTGAAAAGTCGATGATTTAACTGCTAAACATCTGGCTACCAAATCTCAAGAAAATGCAGAAAATTTAAACGGTTGCACGGAAGAAGCTAATACAGACTGCACGATTTTCAAGAAAATATTTTAAAGATAAAAATGGAATAAAAATCTTTTGAAATATTTTGAAAGACTTTAAAAATATGCAGTGAAGACATTAAAAATACCTTTTAAACTTTCCGCACAAGAATCGGTTGAGTACCTTCAAGAACAACTTAGGATCGATACTGAGCGGTTGATCATTTCACCCAGCTCAGTCCAGTCAAGTGAGCTGCAATAGCTCATGTCCTTAAAATGTTTGCACCGAGAGATTATATCGAGTTTGGTTTAAAGAAACTAAACGGAAGTAACTCAAATAACCCGCTCTGAACTGATTAGATTAAACAAGTTAATAAAATGTAAAGAAACACAGAAAGTAAATATGCACACATATTTGTTTCTGGAAGTTCGAAGGCTTAATCCTTCTATATCTCTACTTCTTCCACCGAATATAAGAATTCCACTAGAAGACTTTGATTAATACAACTCTTTGTACTAATCAAATCCAGCCGAGATCACCTTACGTCTGGAACTCCTAACATCTCAATTTAATTGTTCCCCTGCCGTCTTATTTATCTCTTCTATCTTATGCTGTTCAGACACAAGTCTGACAGTTACACAAATCACTCTTGTACAAGAAAGCTCATTATACAAGGATTGAGTGTTTGTGATGCACTGTTGATCTTATACATGATCAGATATTCTATTCAACGATAGTGCATATGCGTATGGGTATGCTCTCTTAGTTAAGTTGATTTATTCATGTAAGCTCTCGTTTAGGATCGATAACTCTGAGATATATCTTCACGAGGAATTGTGAGTTGCGTATATATATCTCTATGTTCTTGTATCTCTCTCTGTGTTTGTCAATCTTCGAGAGTAAATATACTCGGTTCAATTGATCCACATTCACTAATGTGTCCTAGTCTACTTTGGTTCTGTCTATCTCCTCAATTGTTGAGTCTATACTTCCAACAATTGTCTTGTCTTCCAATATGTTTAGTCAATTTGGTCTTCATTATGCCACCCACGCCATCTTGACGGCAAGTTTCTCTTCAAGTCAGGAACATACCGTACGCCAGTAATGATTCGTTGGCATCCATTAGCCATTTTTTAGCATAATATTGCACATGCCCATGACCTTCCATGTCTTGTTGTTTCCCAAGAGTACACACCCAGTTTCTTATTCGATTAAATCATGAAACCATTCTTTCTTGCGACTCATATGGAAGGAATAACCAGAGTCAAGTATACCCACCCTTCACTTTGGTATGATGCAGCAGCCACTAGCACATCCGCCGATTCATACCCATCACTAGCTACTGCTGTATCTTCACTTTCCTTGTTCCTTTCTTGGTATCTATTCTTCCTTTCAGGGCAATTCTTTTTAAATTGACATTCCTTGTGACATATGAAGCATTTCCATTTCCCTTTAGACTCTGAGCGTGAACGGTTTCTTTGGTTTCTTGATTCTCTTTTGATAGTTCTTCTCCTGGCCAACAAGCCTTCACCATTATTTCCTCCTTTGTACCACGCTTCCTCTGTACTTCCTTCGAGTTTAGTGCTCACTTGACTTCATGGTGAGCGCTTGTTTCCCATATAACATGGTATCCACGAAGTGCTTGGAAGGCTTAGGTAACGTGCTCAACAATAGTATGGCTTGATCTTTTTCTTCAACTTTTATATCAATATTCTTGAGGTCCAAGATTATCTTGTTGAAGTCATCCATATGTCTTCTAAGGTCTTTCCCTTTTTCCATATGGATGGTATACAACGATTCTTTAAATACATTCGATTTGCGAGTGATTTCTTGAGATACAAACTCTCTAATGCAGTCTCTTCTCAGCAACTTCGTGCAAGACTTCATCTCCTAGGCTTAAGAAGATTGCACTATGGGCCTTTGAATCAAGATTCGAAGCCTTCTTTGCGTCTGTTATTGCACTCGGAGCTTCTTGATTTATAGCCTTTGCCAACCATGATGCACGAGAAGTGTTTTCATCTTTGATCCTCCAGAGACTGAAGTCGTTTGTCCCCGAGAATTTGTCAATATTTTATGTGGTTCGATTCCGAGAATCTACTCCACGGAAGCAGCCACCACATCACAAGAAATCCACTATGAAAATAATCGAGAGTTTGATACAATGCGAAAGTTAAAACTTTCTACTGCCCTCTTATACATACAGTCATACAGTATGCATTACAGTTAGTGTAACTGTCAACTTAACCACTATTGCTTCTAGAACTGGCGCACGTGAGCAGCCGCTAGTCTTCTCAATCTTCTTGCTTCAAAGTGTCTGTATTCTTGTCCTTCCAGAAACTGGACCAATCTTCAACATAATATTTGCTTATGTTAAGTTTTATTTGCTCTCTAGATTCGAACACGTGTACTCTATCTCTTTTGCTTTTATTCAGTACATCCATGGGTTAGCAGCTCGAGGAGTTCATTACTTTCATCGACCAGGACCAATACTTCAGGATGTTGGCTTTTTCCTTCTTCCAGTAAGCTTCTTTCAGCCCCGTTGCTTATTATATCTACTTTTTCTCCTTCTGGAGTTTTACTTATGGTATCAACTTTTTTGAACTGTAGGAGCTGGGGCAAGATAAAGCTTACGTTAGTGAACTTGTATTTAACTTCATTTTTCTATCTTTTGTCTTGGTAAGTTTTCACTTTGTTGCATCAGTTTTTTCAAAATTTCAATCAAGTTAAATGTTTTAAATATTCACAATGCACATGCAGTGGACTTTCCATCCATTCATTTTGAAGAGCAAGAAGATTTACACAGTCCTGATATGGTGCAGGGTCTTGGCATGCTTAGTTGTAAGTGCGATTTTGAATCTTAAATTGATAATGATGTGAAAATTATGAATTTCCGTTGAAAACATAATGGGGACCATGTTCTGGGGCTGGGAGCTCTACAATCTATTGGCATTTTCCAAGTATGATAATACTCATGTTAATATTTTGCATTTAATTTCCCATTGCTGCAGGCTTGTCAAATTCTTCGGATCATTACTTTCTATTCTACTCAACTACCCGGACCAAATTATCATTGTCGGGAGGTATGACCGAGTTAGCATATTTTTTTCCCTTCTCAGTTGACATGCTTGGTTTCTGCTGAAGATAGTTGAGTTGGCATCTTTTTATATTTTTTTTAAAAGTTGAGAGTGAACGGCACAATTAATACTTAAATATTGTTCCGAATGATTTAGGGGTCAAAGTTTGCCACACTGCCTCGTCCTGATAATGTTTTAGAAGTTTTATTGATAGGTAAGACTTTCTTTTCTTTGCTTGCTGTTCTATTGTATGTATGCTTATTCATTGGAATTCTTACGGTTGTACAGTTCCAAAGGAGATGCTCTTTGGCTGTGGTGATTTGATATTTTCCTCTCACATGATATTCTCTCTTGTCTTTGTTCGGACGTATCATAAATATGGCACTCAAAGGTAATACGATGAACCATCTCATGATATTTTGAAGATTCGATGTGTAATCTGCAAATATGAAGTTACTAGTGGTGATATGTTACTTGATATGGTGTGGCAGGTTTCTTAAACAGTGTGCCTGGTTTACTGTTGTGATTCAGAGTTTGTTGATTATTGCATCGCGTAAACACTACACAGTTGATGTGGTTGTGGCATGGTAAAGACAAAGATAACTAAGCTGTACTTACGAATTTGAGCTCTTAAATCTTAGAAATGTCTGATTGACATACAATGTTATTTCAGGTACACTGTTAATTTGGTGGTGTTCTGTATTGACAAAAAAATACCAGGTTAGCTTTTGTTTTCTGAATGATCGTGTCTGCTGGAAGATGTTCATCTTGTTTTGCCCATTGTTGCAACCTTGGCTTTTATTTGTGCAGAACTTCCCGATCGTTCGGGAGCTGCGACACTTTTGCTCCCATTGAGTAAGGATAGCAAGACCAAGGAAGAGATTAATCACAAACTTCTTAATGGGCATTCCGGAGATTCTGCTGTCGAATGGGTAAACAAAATTGGCTTCTCCCCTTGTTTTACCTCTGTATATTTGTGCAGATTCCTCAAATATACTGCTCTCTTAACATTTATTTGTTTCTTGTTCAGAGGCCAAGAACTCAAATCAATGGCAGGATTTCGGAAGAAGGAAATGTTGTGCGTGTTGAAGCTGTTATTAACAGTGTATAGTATAGGAACGACACAGGTTCTTGCTACTTCACTACCCTCCCCCAAAATCACAACATAATTTCCGTTCTTGTTCCTCGAGTCCGGCTAATGCTTTTCAAATTTTGTAGTTTTTGAATGGGCCTGCAATATGCTCTCAAAAACAGCATAATGTGTCGTATAATTCCATGTATTCTAATCTCTTCAATGATTAGATATCTTTAGTACTTATTTATGCTTAATTTTGTGCGACTTGCAAATGAAATATCTGTAAATCAAGAGAACCATGTTCATTTATGAATCTGAGCAATTCTGTTGTTTTTTTTGGCTACATCATGTTTGACCCATAGGCCGTATCCTTTTTTTCGACTTCCACACATCTGTGTTTGAATTGTTTTTGTGAGGCAGACACATCATCAGCTCATGTGCTTAATGTTGCCCAAAAAAAGAGAGAGATGAAAGAAAAGAAATTTGCCTTGTTCATTAAAGAAACCTTGCGAAACTGGAAATATGTCTATATCTAATGTGCACTAGCATCTTCCATCATGCCCCTTGTAGAGACTACTTTCCCCCATGCTTACCTATGAAAGAACTCTACATTACTTTTTTCAATAATAATGAAAAAAATGGATCATTCCATGTGCTTGTGGTAGCCCATTTCCCCTTCATTACTTGGAGGAAATGATTATTATTCGTTATTGTTACCCATTTCGAGTCTATTTTAGTTGGGAATTATGAATATTATTCATTTTCAATGAATTAAAAGTTATTGTTTTAAGTCGGGGTACTTATGGACCGGATTGGTCCGGATCTAGACATGATCAATCCGGTTTCGATCCAATCAAACCGGATTGATCTGGTTCCGGTTCCATGGCCATAACGATCCGACCAACGGATCGGAGTGTCCGGACTGGTTCTGGATTGGATCGGTTCCAATCCGGAATCGGTCCGATTAATATTTAATTTTTTGTTTTTTGGAATTGATTATAGTTTGTCTTAATATCCTGTTCAAATAATGCATGAAATATGATTAAAAAATACATACTTTCTCGAATATGAAAAAGTTGATGTAAAATCTACAGCATTTGAAATTTTAAAAAAAAATTACATTTTCATCATAATTAATTAATTAATGTAAGTATGCACAATGAATCTGCATTAAGTGAAGTTCGATGGTCTTCAATGATTCGGCCACAAGTTGAGAATGCTGACTCCATTGCGACACTGAATGTTTGAAACGCAAAAATGTCTTTAGCCACTTTGGCTAAGAGAGGAAATTGTTTTGCGTTTGTCTTCCACAACTGCAGTAGGTCAATTTTTTTATCTATTACGAACATTTGACCCAAGAAAAATTGTAACTCGTTCGACGTAGTAGATGCCACTCCGTTTTCTCAGCTTCTTTCTGCCAAGATTCCTCAGCAAATTAATCCATCAACTTCTTGACTGGTTAGTGTCGTCTTTCTCGTGTCCTCTCTGGGATGATGACCTTTGTACCTGTTCAGAACGATACATTGTAAATCTATATGGAAAGAATGTTTGACGTCTATCTTCTTCAAAAAGTGAGAGTAATATTCAAAAAAAGTATTAAAGGAGCCGATTCCTTGACTATGATCTAAAAGTGTAAATATACAGTGAACATGTGGAATATTTTACTAATATTTTTTAAATTTTACCTTCATAAGTTGAACAAATTGTGTCAAATCACATATTTCCCTAAATTCATTAAATTTACAAAATATATTAAATACAAGGGGAAGAAAATAAGGAGAAGTCGGATAAAAACACCGAAAAATCAATCAGTTGCTTTCTTAAAAAAGTAGATAAGAAAGCAGTACATTGGGTAATAAAAGCTCAATCAGTAGGACACAATAAATAACTATCATCACTGTCAAACATTTGATTGGTTACAATTTTTTAAAAAAAAGAATTATTATTTTTAAAATAAGTTGGCCTTAATTTTTATTTATTTTTTAAAAAATCACCGATTCCGATTCTAAATCGGAACCGAATCGGAACCGGAACTGGTGCTGAATCGGACTGATTTCATAGGGGCCGGAACCATCGAATGATCCGGGTTAAACCTGATTCAGACTCCGATATGGGATCAGGTTAACGGGTCAATTGAGCAGCTTCAGTTTTAAGGCTTCGAAAATATTGACTCTAAAAGACAGATTAGGCTGTCGACTTATGTAATGATTGCCCCATCCTTTATCACCTTTCACCTTGTGACAAGCATCATTTTCCCCACATTTATTGGTATGATGATAACTACGGAATTTGTGAAGCATTTAAATAAATGATGCAATCATATGATGTATGGACACTCCTAAAAATTACCCAATATACTATGGACACTATAGGACACCGACACGCCTCATACACGTGTTGGACACGTCACATAGCGTGTCCTTAATTTTTTTAAAAAATTCGGACATGGCTAATGAGAGTGTCCCACATGACAAGGACATGTTATTTATTTATTTTATTTTTATTATGGAAAAGACTCTTTTGGAGGTTAATTGTATAATTTAAAAAGTTTTCGATTAAAATGAAATTTGAATGTATTTGTTAATCTTTATGCTTTTTCAATTTGTTTCCGATCGGAGCATTTCATGAGGGGAAATAAGGTAAGGATCTTTTTATCCTAATACCTTAAGGGTATTTCACTGTTGAAAATTTGGAAGCCCCAATACACACAAAGAGTTTGGAGTACAACAATTGTTTTTGCCGTGTGATCGATCGAAACGTGATGCTTGTGATGTGTACAATTTAAAAGATTTGTGTTGCAACGTTACCTCAGCTATATCTTTTGTTAAAACGACAATCACTTGATCCTACAATTGGTATCAGACTCAATGTCACGTGTACGATTTTCATGAGTTGCAAGTAGTGTAATTATTGAGAGGATGATTGTTGGGGTACAAAATTGTCTTTGCTGTGTGATTGATCGAAACGTGGTGCTTGTGATGCTGTACGGTTTAAAAGATTTGAGTTGCACAATTACCATTAGCTATAGCTTTTGGTAAAGCGGCAAACGTTCGATCCTACAAAGAGGGGTACCAAAACAAGATGACAAATAGTTCAGGTATTAATCAATTATTTAGGGAGGGTAGATGACTCAAAAAGGAATACATGACACCCATTAAGCCATTGTTTTGGTGTCAAACTCTATATTAATTGAAGTAATATTTATACGCATCTTGAATTTGGTAAGAATATTTATGTTATTTTTTAATGGTTTTAGAAGTTTAAAAATGTAAATTTTAGTATTTTGTATGTATATATATTTATAAACAGGCGTGTCACAGTCGTGTTGTGTCCTGAAAATTTTGAAAATGCATGACGCTGTGTATATCATGCCATGTCCATGTCGCATTTTCATTGTCCATGTATCCTCGGCGTAATCACATGTGTACGCATGTGCCCAAAATATTTAAATAATGCTTATTATGTCATCAACTTCAAACCTTCAAGCTAAGTTTGTTGAGTAGAATAAATGTGTATGCACACACACACATATATGTGTGTGTATGTATGTTAACTAATATTGAGAATTGATAACTTACTATTCACACGAGCTCATTTAATGAGTCCCCATCCAATTATAACCCTTTTATTAAAAAACACTTACGTTTTTTGCATCATGGGATATACTAATTATTTGTTAAGAGTTTGTGAAAGCGACCAAGGTTCCCTCCCGTACGCATTTAATTTTTAAGCTGTGGGTTTGTTTACTGACTAACAAAGATTGGTTCGTATATTAAATGGAGTGAGGCACCCACCAAGTCTTTTCAAATCATTAATATATGTTTTTTTTTCTATAGATATACAGCTAATCTTTGTAACCCATGTGCTTCCTTTCATATGCATGATCTTTGTTCATATTTCTCGACGGCAAATAGATATATTGGAAACCTCATGCCCCACCACATTCAGGACTGCTCATGTTACCGCAATTTAAGCGAGAATAATTGATAGCAAAATTCTAGTCAACATATACCAACTCCATTCTTGTGTGCTTCTTGACTACATACTAAAAATTATACGTTAGCACTCCTCTCTTTACTGAACAACCACGAGCCGTTCTCCGATGACCGTGTTCCTCATGTTCTTAGCTTAATAATTAACCTGACTTCATGAGACATGGTTGGTTCAATGTTAACGAAATGGTTAATTTTTCATATTTTTCCTTCTTTTGAGTATCGGAAGAAAAATTCCCAAGTACCTGTTTATTTGTGTTTTTCAGGTCATTAAATTATTACAACCCATTTGATATCAACCAAAAAATTTCCTATAGAACTTCATTCATCACAAGTATCTCAGCATCCCATATGAATTATTCTAATTCTCAGTCACATCAAATACAGTTCAATTCCATTTTTTTTATTTATTATGATTATTATAGGACAGACCAAGCACAAAGATGGGAAATTATTGCATGTATCCACACACATACAAATATATATATATCATATATTGTATGTATATATGAATTTTCCGCCGACACGAGCTTGAAACGTAAAGTGTGTGTGATGCATGTTGTGGGTAAAGACTAAAAGACAGGCATGTATGATCATTATTAAGGCATGTCTGTAAAAGAGTGCCACCTTTTCTTTTGCATGCTATCTCTATTATTTATTTATACTCTTTTTGCCAAATTTAAATCTCAAGATAGGTGGTTGAAATGATTACACACCATCTTCGAGCACTTGGCCTGATTTTATGGAGAAATTATCATTATTTCATTGTTTTGGTTCCAGATTTCGGGGTTCATTATTGCTGACTTTCTCAAAAGAATTACAAAAAAAAAAAAAAAAAATCAAAAAATTCCATACACATATACTTAAGGGAAAAAGGAACAAAATTACAAGAAAAATATAGTAAAACTCAGGCATGCCCACCTTATGCAAAGAGTGTTTTCTTATGATCATTGTGATAGTTCTTGATAAATTTATATATATATATATATATATTAGAAGTTCTTATATTTTGATAAAGACAGGCATACCTTCTCTCCTTTTGCTAAACCATTGATCTATATCAAGCTACTTCTACTATCCTCATCAAATATTTTTTTAGTTCATTATTTTCTCATTTGTAAAATATGTATAATGTTGGAAAATGTGCTTCATGAATTGAAATTAAGCATGAAAAAAATCAGAAAATACGAATGGAGGAAAAATGGGCGAAACAGAAATCACTGTCCGGGCAAAAAAACCCTGGCAGGCGCTATCGCCCTGTTTTCTGTCCAACATGCGGTTTCAGGTTTTTCATGAATGGTTGTGTACCCTTTCGTGTATAGATGCAATTTTTATTGAGAAACACTTTCAAAATGTGTCTTTTGATGATGTCTTGTGATTTACTATAAAATGAGCATCCCATGGTTGAATTAAAATACTTTTTGCAAGTTCAAATTCATCCTTAGAGCAAAAAATCTGCATATTCATATTGTTCATCTTCCATTTCTTGGTTGAGTGCTTTTAAACTTTTGTGGTTTAAGAATTTGTGATTTGAAGTGCTGCTATCACAAATTATAGTCGGTGTAACTTGAGAAATGATTGCCGCTAACGGTAGCACCATAGCGGGACAATATCGTTTCAAGGACAAAGAGTAGAACTCCTGTCTCACAATCCTACAAAGTCATTGTTACATTGTTTGCTATTATTTACATCCTACTATATAACACAATATTTAAAAAATGAGGAGGCAATATAAATAGATAGTTCTACATATAATAATAATTTAAAAAAAAAAGGAAATCATTAAATACCTTCTATCCACGGTGCATATCCAGCTTATTTATTTGAGTGGACTATGTATTTGGGGTAAATACTCCAGTAAAAGCCGAAAATTAATTTAAAAAGTGAAGTTACAAATCTATTTTTTTTAATACAGAAACTTACATCAATGATCACACTAAATAACGTTATTTGTAATAACAGTCTCGCTCTTAGAACTAAATAAATATAGTCCTACAACAATCGGTCGGTTGTTAACAAAAATGATAACAAGACCACTTTTCTGTAAAACAAAACAGAAGGAACAGACATGTGCTAGCATGCAGAGCTCCGTTTTTTAAACCTGAAAGTGGTATTGAGACCATTTTTATTAAAATAACAAAGTCTATGTGGTTATATTTGTTAAAACAATTTGTGGGATCCCTTTTGTAAAAAATAATTTATGCGAGATTATATTTGCTTATCCAAAAGTTTGGGAATTACTATTGAAAAAACACTATTTAGTGGGAACATTTTTATAATTTATTCGTAAATTCAATTTCACAAAAAATAAATTTAGGAAGAAATCGTCCTCTTGACCCCACTAGCTCCATCACAGGATGTATCCAATTATTCTTTTGAATTATTATTAGTTTTTATTTTTTTTATTTTTGGTTTAACAAGATATCAAGGCTTGCGCCAGTATTTAAGAGGGATGAATTATATTTTTCTATTTATATAAAATAAGGTTACACTTTGGGTTTTATTGGGTTCATTTATATTAAAAAATTAATAAAAGTAATAAAGGGTATTGTAGTAACTTTATGAATTAAAAAAGGTAAGATGAAATGTGATTAACCAAATTTGAAATACACTCCCTATAAAATAGTTATATAACAAATTATAAAAAGTTCAGGAGGGTACCGTGCTTGCCGGTCCCCCTCTGGCTCTATCATTGAACCATTGTTTTTTATTTGACATTTTCTTTCGGATCTCTACTATATATATAAATTCTGAAAAATTAATATTCGAATAAGTGGCCATCTTAATGAGTTTAAATTCACATAAAATAAAAATATATTCAAAATGTGGTATTTATTATTTTTATTTCTATTAATATCATTTTGGCCCATTGTATTTGTGAATTGGTTAAAATATTTTTCGAGTCTGAAACATTTTTCGGTACCAAAGGTTAATTGGCCTTTACAAATTAAGGAAAAAGATCACGCGTCCCGCTCTTGTTGAAATTTTTTCTCAAAATTTGAATCAAAACCATTTTGGTCTATTTTCTGTTATTTTTAATGATAAATTAATATTAGATATCAAATACGTCTAAAATTCCTAAATTCATGGATTGTTTATGGGAAAGTTCATGCCGATACACTTTCATAAAACTTAATTCATCCTACTCACGGAAAAAATTCTTCAATCATTTAAGTCAGTCGAAGTTAAAATAACAATAATACCCTTAATCTATCTCACTCACATTTTCAGCTTTCACACTTGTTTCAAAACCCAACAGCCACCAAATCACATGACCTAGAGTTTCAGACTACCGACGACGAGATGGACGGTCGCCGGTCTCAAACGCCGGCCATATTGAGGGGAAGCTAACCATTGTATGGGCTGGGACCAATTCATGGATGGATCGAAGAAATCGAACCCAAGAGCTGAAAACTAGGTCATGCGATTTCGCCCCTTCCAGATCAAATTTCGGCGATTCCACGTTGTCTCATGGTGGCAATTGAATTGTGAACATTTTCGTATATTGGACACGTTGAACGGAGGTCGGACGGCGATGAATGAAACAATTTTCTGCGCGATGGTCCAGTGCGTGTTTTCGCACCTTCAGTGTATGTTCGTGATTTTGTGAAAATTTGAAATCAGTAAGTGATGCACGAAAATTAAAAATCAGTAACTGATACACAAAAAATGAAAGTCAGTAACTGATGCACGGAAATTAAAATCAGTAACTGATGCACGACAATTAAAATCAGTAATTGATGTACGAAACATAGAAAAAGTATGTGATGCACGAACCATAATCACAAGTGGGTTGTGCACGAACCATAAGCGCAAGTGAGAGATGCACAAACCATACAATTAAGTAAGTGATGAACGAACTATTTAATTTCGTGCACCCGTTATTGAATTTCATGCACCAGTTGTTTTTTTTGTAAATTTCGTGCATCAGTTAATTAATACAAAGTTCGTGCACTAGTGTTGTATTTTCATGCATCAGTGTTATATTATCGTGCACCAGGTTATTTTTCGTGCACCAGTTACTTTTTATAATTTTCGTGCACCACTTTCTTTTTATGATTATCGTGCACCGGTTACTTTTTATATTCTCGTGCAACAATTAATTTTTCTCTGAGTCGTCTTCTTCGTTGCAATATCTTGCTGTCAGGCTGTAAAATTTTGGAATGAGCAAACAAGTGCGGACACCAATGAATCACAACTAAAAAACCTCAAAAAGCAAGGACCCCCCGTGCCTTAACCATCTATTAGTGTATTAATCCCTGCCATTAGTGCATACAATCATGTATTCATGGGGTAAACAACTACATGCTGACACAGCATAATATAACAGTAATAAAATTTCTTGCATTAACCACTTAATGCCCAAATCCCCCATACCATTGAACTACAATGCATGCATCTTATAATACACTAACATGATCTCAATTCATTTTGCAATCCCATACTTAATTGCATGTAACAATAAATGAAGAGAGAAAGGCCCATGCCCTTTTTATACAAACCATATACACATATAACAGTGCCCACATGCGAGCATCAACAAATGTATGTGTATCAAATGTATAAACCAATGTGCTCAATACTGTCACCGGTACTACTATCCTGGAAGCACCTCCAATCAATAGCTCGAGCTCAACTCCAAAGCCATCGATGTACCTATTTACCTGCCCCAACAGAGACAGCCCCACATGGGATGAGCATATCAATACCACCAATCCAATAAGCACAATATTACAATTCATAATTTACAGAATGTAAATGCCATGAATCTAAATGATACTCCCTGGATGGTATCATCCTCATACGGGATCCCCTATGTTGTTCATGTTCTCAAAATAATCGAAACCATCAAATTCCCGAAAGCCAGGTTAATCATCTCATTGATTAACTAAATTCACACCTGCCATGCTAGTTTCACAATTGAATATGATATATCATTAAACAGTGACTATAGATATCACATATCTCAATCCAATAATTCTATAGTTCCATTTCATCGCTCGCTCTATAATAGTAGCATTTTAACCTTGCGCACGCTCAATAGTAGCGGCGTCATAACCAATGTTCGCTCAACAACGACATCCCAATCATCGCTCGCTCAAAAGCGGCACCATATATTTCCTAATATATATGCTGTATAAATGTTGCAAAGCTCCTTTTATTACTTAGTTGCCATATGTGCATTCTATTCGGAGGATATCATGTTTAATGAATTGAATGCATAGATATGATGTGTGTCATACCCGGGTATTATTGCTGTTAATCCCGGTGTAGTAATAATCCTTAATGGATTTTAATTGTGGCAATTGTGTATTAATTACGGTTTTGAGACTCCCGGGGATTTTATGTAAGGACCCCCTTAGCCCTTAACCCCTGATTAGTGTATTAACCACTATGTGTGGCACATGCTTTCAATAACAAGTCAATCGGGAAGCTCAGATGATACTTTAGCATTGAATGTCAATTACAAAATTCCTTTAATACTCAATGTTATAAGATCATCATCCTAACAATAAAAGACTCATATGTTGCCCTTTTCCAACCCCTTGGTGCCACTTTTCACATTGTGAACTTTTATAAAAATTTGGGCAGAGTCTCCCCATAAATAGAGCTATCCCAAACAAAAAGCACAACACATAACATAATTCCCGGCCAGGGAACACATAATACTCATCATAATGCAGTAATACAAGTAAATTCCCAGCCAGGGAAGACACCACACATATGACGACAACAGTGGGTTTCAACACCCACAAAATACACCAATGACTCTCATATCATTTAGCAATTAACCTCTAATTGCATGCAACCTTAAATGAAAGAGAGATAGGCTCATGCCTTTATATACAATCCATATACAAGTATAATCGTGCTCACATGCGAGCATCATGAATATGTATAAATCCTCAGGTGTATATATAGGTACTCTATACGATACCGTGCTCCATCAAGCCCTGGTACCACGATCCTGGGAGTACCTCCAATCAACAGCTCGAGCTCAGCTCCATAGCCATCGATGTACCTGTTCACCTGTCCCAACAGAGACAGCCCCCAACGGGGTGAGCATACCAATACACAAAATCCCATAATCATAATAATGAAATTCATAATTTACAACAAAGGTAAATGCTAATGAATTTAAATGATACTCCCTGGATGGCAACCTCATCCGGGATTCCGTGTACTGTCCCTGTTCTCACAATCATCAACCTCATCAAACCTCATAAATCAGTAAACCAACACGTTGATTTACACATCGCATGCCTGATTCTCAAATATCAATAATGAATGATTCCAAGTTCATATACATGCAAATATAGATATATCAATATCTAATATTGATTTCATAATCTCGCTTTCCATTATACCTAGACATCTCAAATGTCTCATAATGAATACATGATTCTACGAACCTAGACATCTCAATGTCTCACGAAGAATACATGATTCTACAAACCTAGACATCTCAAATGTCTCATAATATAGTCATATAAACCCATTACCCCTTATATCATGTAAGAGTCATCCTACTCTAGTGCCACGCACGCTACAAGCTGCGATATCAAGATTTGGGTCATTCCTTGGCTATATCAACATATATGTATAACCATACGCAAAACATTCAATGCAATCAAAAACACCTTATGCATTTCACATATATATAGTAATGCTCGTACGTCGCACGTACCTTAAATCACCGAAGTCCGAGCCAAACCTTGCTCGAGTTCCATGCCCCGAGGAATGATGTGCTAACACGATAAATAATTCACAATTATTTACGAACATGTAACCTATGCTCAAGCACACCCATATCCCTCAAAATATTGTCAACACACGACAATTATCCTCTTAAAAGACCCGGGCAGGGTACATGCAGGGAAGGAAATAAATGAGACAATCGAAATTTGTTCAAGAATGCCCTACAAAAATCGAACCTTAATCTCACAATTTCGAACCCAATAAAATACCATAATCCATCTAAAATGTCAATTAAGCTATCCAAGCAAGAATCAACACCCCTTGACAAAAACCCCCAAATTTTCGAATTCAACCCCCTTAAAATCGAACCCAAACAAGCCTTTAAATCCCAACTCTTAAAATTCTTCAAATTCGAACCAAAGCTTCTCAATTCGATCTCAATCAAGCATCATAATACTCCTAAAACATGCAATAATCGATCAATAGCACGAATTAATACCCCTGCCAAAAACCCCCAAAATTCGAACCAAACCCTACCAATTTTCGAAAATAAATTCGAACCAAAACCACCGAATTAAGCAGGGAAATGCACGAAAAAGACGAACAAGGGGTAAGGGAGATTACCCAACGAAAATCGGAAGCAAAATCGTTCAAAATCGATGAACCCTAACTTTTGGGGATCGACGCCTTTCTGCCAAATCCGAACGAGAAACGCGACGAAACCTTCAATTGACGGAGGGGAAATGAGCGCCTGGACGAGACGAAGCCGTGGGTAGGTCGCACGCGCCGATCGGCGGCCGGACGGCGGCTGGCGGAGCGCCTGAAACGGCGGGGCAGGGGAGGTGACGGGAAAATCGCGGCGGGAGGAGGGAGAAGAGATTTGAGTTGAAATGATATTTTTCCTTAAAATTTCGGGTTCAACTGCTATTTATAGCAAAAATACCCCGAAAAAATAATAGCCCCACAAATACATCATGATTCCTTAAAAAATCATCTGTTTTCAAAAACTCTCTCTCTAACTCCAAAATCCCCTACCGGTGCTCACACAGCACCCGAGATTCCGAGACACATCAAAAACCCAACTCTTAGGTTTTACACCGTAATGTGAATACAATCTCAACCTCTGGATCCAACGATCCCAACTGCCCAACTAAACGAGCCCAGAAGGCCCAACACCTCGATTAAATTCCAAATCGCCACGTAAAACCACTTTAGGGATTATTAATACTCCGGGATTAACACCTATAATCCCTGGTCATCACAATATCCCCCACTAAAAGAATTTCGTCCTCGAAATTAGCACTGGTGTATCACGTAACACCCAGGCTGCACAACAACATGAAGCCATAACCTCGATTCCTGACCATATCAGAATCGTATTAATAAACGCGAGGATACTTACCTCTCATCTAACTCTGAAACAGAGCGACATACCAAAACCAACATAACACCCAAGAGGTAAAACGTACCTCGATGCGGGTCATCCCAGAAGTCAGCCTCTCATGACTGCAAATCAACCAATACTTACGACTGTAGATCGGACAGTCCTCCTTCGATCTAATATAACAGTACGAACACGTCCTGAATGACACCTCAACCGTAAGAACGTTGACCTCGTGTCAAACTCTGGAGTGGAGTAGACTTCCAAATCCATCATAACGTCAAAGAGCGTCAGTACAACTCAACGCTAATAATCCGAAAGCAGTTAGTCAACTGAAACTGTAAGGATTCGAATCGCTCCTGATTCTATCGTAGATATCATCCAATGACATCTTTACCAAGACTCACGATGTCTAACATACATCGTTACGAGGGAAACACTAGTACAACCACGGTGTACTCATACCAAACCTGGTTTCCACTTTCAAACTTCCTCCATCGAAGGAGTAGTCGCCTCATTTGCAACTTAATTTGGGCAACTCACGGCCACAAATTCAAACAAAAGACATCTCAAGAGATGTCCACCTCCGGATGTTCCAAGAATCACGTCCTGATCATAAATAACAACCGAGACTCCGCAGAGTTTAAATTTCTTAAGGGGCATGCAATAAACCCATTGCGTCCTCAACGCTTGTGTCGTCAGCGACACTCAACCAATCCGAAATCCTGCCATCCCTTGAAAATCCTCGGATTTAACAATCCAAACTTGGGAAGGCTGTCGCATAACTCGAAGGAAAACACCAACAAGGGAAATACCTTAACCCTCACAAGAAAATCCCTCTTCAAGGGAGTCAACTAACTTCACGATCATTACTCATAATCATCGTGCCATGGAGATTCCCAATCTCAAGGTGTTCCATATCTCACATCAGAGATTTAACCATCCTAAAATAGCATAACTCTATGCTTAACAGAGAGGAAATCAATAACTGGCATCCGTATACTCACCGGTATACCTGCCTAAGCACTGATATCGCATGCATACTCAATGCACTCGGCTCGGGTATCTACCACATATCCCTAAGCCCCAAACACAACCGTCAATTCTGAGTCATTCCTTACTCAGTGGAGGATGATAATCGACGATTAACAATACACGGTGTGATTCCCAAAATCAACACCACTTGCACCAACTTACCGAATCTTTCAAAGATTCCCAAATAGGTATAATACTACCTCCTTCCTCGCAAGGGAAGCGCCATCGAACTCGAGATCCACAAGTCTCGAACCATCGTTCGGAAAAACTGGATACAATAACACCCATTGTATCCCTAATACACGGGTTCCCTTAGATTAATAACGACCTGATGACTCTCTTGTTGGTACTCCAACATCCTGAGCTGTCCCAGACAAGTCTCCAAGATTAAACATAAACGTATACACGTTTCAGTGAGGCATGAACAACCTTAACCTCAATGACATGGTGACTACTAGAGTCCACCACAATCCACATCGTATCACCTTACGATTTGCCAAACTTGGTTCCAACGAGCAGTGTAACGGCTCTAGCAAGCCCATCATGGTGCTACACACACGCGGCAGACAACCTAGTCTCTGCCTCTTTAGGTTTACCTCAAACCTACCAATAAGACGGACGTTTCCACATGGTATAACATACTATGGGAGGAAAACTCAATAGAGTAGTGGGTCTTTATCCAACATTCCTCAATGCCGATACACCCTGGACACTCCAATGTCCCTATGTACTTAAATAACCTGATCCTACTCCCTTAGGACCCATCCTACACCCTCAAGGGTGGTGTGATCATGTCTACCACATGTCACATCGACAGAAAGCGAGTAATTTCCTCCATGATTACTCCTGTCGTCAAATCACATGGCCAAAAGCCATTCCAACGAGCATACCTCAAGGGTATCACCACTCGTAAAATGATTACTCCCAAACATAAGCTGCGGTGCAATCACATGTACAGCGCATCCAACCATTCCTCGAGCAACCCGCTCGGTATAAGGGTCACGTCAATTGGTGCCGCACACACCACCTTGTGCTCGGTACTGGCACCCAAGGCATACCACAGAATACGTATACTCAACGCATCGATCATCGTAACGATGATGCATGTCTAATAAGACATCTCCTACACCATCGTCATCGTCATCCTGTGACGACACATGCCAACTCATGGCATCTAAAACATTGTCAACTAGTGACGATACATGTACATCAGCGTATGTCAATCCACTATCATGCTAGTAAAATAGGCATAATAAAACATGTATATCAATGCATGCCAGCTAAAATAAAGCTAATAAAATAGCAATATCTCATACCTCATCGCTAGCAATATAGCGTCATACCTGTCTCCGTCGCTCAATAATAGTGCGTAATCAGCACCCATCGCTCGAAGGCGGCAAAATCCTGTGCTGAGTACATAGCGGCAAAATCCCTCGCTATAGAATCGACGGCATGACACCTCGTCATATAATAAGTGGCATGAAACCTCGCTATACACCTGAGTATGAATCATCGTCCACATAGTAGCGGAAAGAGGCATCGCTATCAATACACCTGGCGGAATGAACCATCGCCAATCAATATAGCGGAATGAACCGTCGCTATAAATACACCTGGCGGAATGAACCATCGCCAATCAATATAGCGGAATGAACCGTCGCTATAAATACACCTGGCGGAATGAACCATCGCCAATAGATATAGCGGAATGAACCATCGCTATAAATACACCTGGCGGAATGAACCATCGCCAATAGATATAGCGGAATGAACCATCGCTATCAATACACCTCGAATTGAGTCACTTATCAGTAGTGTATTTCAATGCTTCTCACTACTCCATATAAGCGGAATCCTTCCTCGCTTCATATGGACCTTAGTGCAAGCATTGAAATCCTCACTAGGATAACCTGGACTCGTGAAATATCAGTGCATTTCAATGCTTCTCACTACTCCATATAAGCGGAATCCTTCCTCGCTTCATATGGACCTTAGTGTAAACATTGAAATCCTCACTTTATATTTCACAATATACATATGCAAAACGATGCGTATCAACATGTATCATATCATAATGCACTATCTTATGCATACCTTGATTTACCTTGTGTTAAATGACTAACCACATAATACATGTTGCCCTTGGGATGCCCGTGCATATGTATAATCATCATTCCTTTTCGTATTCCTTATTTCCTGTAACCTGCAACCATCAGGGTTAACAACAATAGCCATATACGCTATGCATCAACATTCAATACATAATAAAAACGCATTATAAGAATGTATGGTTTCATAAATAAATGTCATGACATCCTTCCTCTTTAAATCCATATTTCATCCTGAGCCCTTATCATTAGTACATTTTAATGCTTCTTGCTACTCCATGTAAGCGGGACTCTTCATCGCTTCCACTGGACTTTAGCGTTGCTACTCCATGTAAGCGGGATTCTTCATCGCTTCCACTGGACTTTAGCGTTGCTACTCCATGCAATGGACTTTAGCGTTGCTACTCCATGTAAGCGGGATTCTTCATCGCTTCCACTGGACTTTAGCGTTGCTACTCCATGCAATGGACTTTAGCATAAGCCATTAAAATCCTTACTAAGATAACTTTGACTCAAGAAATACACCTCTTATATTTCATAACATGCATATGCAAAACAATGCACAATAACATATACCATAACCTTAATGCACCACTTTGCATTCATCATGTGTCAACAAGACAATATAAAGTACATGTTACCTCGGAAATATCCCTATAAATGTCATCCTATCGTGTTCCACACGATTCCTGCAACCACAATGGTTAGCAATACCACTTTTCATATCATAATAGCACATAAACAATTTGTTATGTCATACAACATTGATGCCATCATGCATAAATATGTGCTATCAATAACTTCCTAGGCCCTTAACAGCCCCAATGAGCAACCACTGCTCTGATACCACTAATGTAAGGACCCCCTTAGCCCTTAACCCCTGATTAGTGTATTAACCACTATGTGTGGCACATGCTTTCAATAACAAGTCAATCGGGAAGCTCAGATGATACTTTAGCATTGAATGTCAATTACAAAATTCCTTTAATACTCAATGTTATAAGATCATCATCCTAACAATAAAAGACTCATATGTTGCCCTTTTCCAACCCCTTGGTGCCACTTTTCACATTGTGAACTTTTATAAAAATTTGGGCAGAGTCTCCCCATAAATAGAGCTATCCCAAACAAAAAGCACAACACATAACATAATTCCCGGCCAGGGAACACATAATACTCATCATAATGCAGTAATACAAGTAAATTCCCAGCCAGGGAAGACACCACACATATGACGACAACAGTGGGTTTCAACACCCACAAAATACACCAATGACTCTCATATCATTTAGCAATTAACCTCTAATTGCATGCAACCTTAAATGAAAGAGAGATAGGCTCATGCCTTTATATACAATCCATATACAAGTATAATCGTGCTCACATGCGAGCATCATGAATATGTATAAATCCTCAGGTGTATATATAGGTACTCTATACGATACCGTGCTCCATCAAGCCCTGGTACCACGATCCTGGGAGTACCTCCAATCAACAGCTCGAGCTCAGCTCCATAGCCATCGATGTACCTGTTCACCTGTCCCAACAGAGACAGCCCCCAACGGGGTGAGCATACCAATACACAAAATCCCATAATCATAATAATGAAATTCATAATTTACAACAAAGGTAAATGCTAATGAATTTAAATGATACTCCCTGGATGGCAACCTCATCCGGGATTCCGTGTACTGTCCCTGTTCTCACAATCATCAACCTCATCAAACCTCATAAATCAGTAAACCAACACGTTGATTTACACATCGCATGCCTGATTCTCAAATATCAATAATGAATGATTCCAAGTTCATATACATGCAAATATAGATATATCAATATCTAATATTGATTTCATAATCTCGCTTTCCATTATACCTAGACATCTCAAATGTCTCATAATGAATACATGATTCTACGAACCTAGACATCTCAATGTCTCACGAAGAATACATGATTCTACAAACCTAGACATCTCAAATGTCTCATAATATAGTCATATAAACCCATTACCCCTTATATCATGTAAGAGTCATCCTACTCTAGTGCCACGCACGCTACAAGCTGCGATATCAAGATTTGGGTCATTCCTTGGCTATATCAACATATATGTATAACCATACGCAAAACATTCAATGCAATCAAAAACACCTTATGCATTTCACATATATATAGTAATGCTCGTACGTCGCACGTACCTTAAATCACCGAAGTCCGAGCCAAACCTTGCTCGAGTTCCATGCCCCGAGGAATGATGTGCTAACACGATAAATAATTCACAATTATTTACGAACATGTAACCTATGCTCAAGCACACCCATATCCCTCAAAATATTGTCAACACACGACAATTATCCTCTTAAAAGACCCGGGCAGGGTACATGCAGGGAAGGAAATAAATGAGACAATCGAAATTTGTTCAAGAATGCCCTACAAAAATCGAACCTTAATCTCACAATTTCGAACCCAATAAAATACCATAATCCATCTAAAATGTCAATTAAGCTATCCAAGCAAGAATCAACATCCCTTGACAAAAACCCCCAAATTTTCGAATTCAACCCCCTTAAAATCGAACCCAAACAAGCCTTTAAATCCCAACTCTTAAAATTCTTCAAATTCGAACCAAAGCTTCTCAATTCGATCTCAATCAAGCATCATAATACTCCTAAAACATGCAATAATCGATCAATAGCACGAATTAATACCCCTGCCAAAAACCCCCAAAATTCGAACCAAACCCTACCAATTTTCGAAAATAAATTCGAACCAAAACCACCGAATTAAGCAGGGAAATGCACGAAAAAGACGAACAAGGGGTAAGGGAGATTACCCAACGAAAATCGGAAGCAAAATCGTTCAAAATCGATGAACCCTAACTTTTGGGGATCGACGCCTTTCTGCCAAATCCGAACGAGAAACGCGACGAAACCTTCAATTGACGGAGGGGAAATGAGCGCCTGGACGAGACGAAGCCGTGGGTAGGTCGCACGCGCCGATCGGCGGCCGGACGGCGGCTGGCGGAGCGCCTGAAACGGCGGGGCAGGGGAGGTGACGGGAAAATCGCGGCGGGAGGAGGGAGAAGAGATTTGAGTTGAAATGATATTTTTCCTTAAAATTTCGGGTTCAACTGCTATTTATAGCAAAAATACCCCGAAAAAATAATAGCCCCACAAATACATCATGATTCCTTAAAAATCATCTGTTTTCAAAAACTCTCTCTCTAACTCCAAAATCCCCTACCGGTGCTCACACAGCACCCGAGATTCCGAGACACATCAAAAACCCAACTCTTAGGTTTTACACCGTAATGTGAATACAATCTCAACCTCTGGATCCAACGATCCCAACTGCCCAACTAAACGAGCCCAGAAGGCCCAACACCTCGATTAAATTCCAAATCGCCACGTAAAACCACTTTAGGGATTATTAATACTCCGGGATTAACACCTATAATCCCTGGTCATCACATTTTAAATCCAGTTTTTGGAGTCGTTGGATCCAAGGGATGAGATTGTATTCTCCTCGTGGTGATAACCTTGGAATTTGGTTCTTGCTGAAACCTGGGGCCCGGAGTACTTTGTACTGGGGCTGGTAATGAGAATTGAGGTTAGAGAGATGATTTTTTGAAAACAGATGATTTGTAATGAATCATGATGTAGTTGTGGGGATATTGGTATTTTGGAGCCTGAGTGCTATATATACCAAATGGACTCGGTATTCCGTCATTATACGGAATCATTTCACTCTCTCCTCACCCTCACGCCTCTTTCCCTCACCCCAAACCCTTCCCCTCTTCTCCTCTTGGAACAAACCGTTGGGGGCTCGTCTTGGGAGCCCGATTTCTTGAAGAAAGGCTAGTAATCTTCTTCTCCTCTCCTTTAACTTCGATTTGATTATAGTTTTGTGCTAAATGGATGAGTTATGGGTTTGATTTGAGATTTGGGGGTTTGGTTAAAAATCTAAAATGTTGATTTTAGTGTTTTTATTGAGTTAAATGATGTATTGGAGGTGTTGTGAAGTTGGGGGTGTTGGTTTTGAGTTTGGGTGTGAAAAACACTTGGAAGCTCAAATTTCTCAGAAAATCGCAGGTCGCGATCGATCGCCGAGGAGGGCCGATCAATCGCGACGAGCAGCTGGAAATTTGTGGAAGATGTACAGTGCGCCGATCGATCGCGACTTCTTGGCGATCGATCGTGAGGCGTTTGGCGATCGATCGCCAAGACATGGCAATCGATCGCGAGCCATATCTGCCCGGCAGTGAAGAGCGGCGATCGATCGCGCGTAAATGGCGATCGATCACGGCTTGCTGAATAGTTTTCACTATTTATTTTAAAACTTGGATTTTTGGTAGCGGGGTTTAATTAGTCGATTTTTGGGGCATTGTCTACATTCCAATGGGAATGCTATACTTTTAAAATGCATTGGTTGGAGCCATAATTTAATAAAACGGAATTCTCGGTTGGGTTTTTGGCTATCTTTTAAACGTGAAAAATGGTTTATTTTGGGTATTATGCATGCTTAGCCGGGGGGCTTTTATTTTGGTAATCGTCATGGATGGACGATAGGTTTGGAAGTTGTGAACGTGATTGTGCACGTGATTGCATGCCTATGTTTAATTAGGAGTTATTTGCATGTTAGCACTTAACTCATCGGGTCGTGGGACTCAGGCAAGGTTGGACTGGAACTACGGAATCATAAGGTACGTATGACGTACGAGCATAGCCCTTTTATATAATTGCAATTGTTGAGTGCTTGGTACACTGTATTGCAATGAATGTGTATGGGAATGCATGATATATGGTATTAGCAATAAATGTATATGAAAATGCATGGTTGGTAATTGCTACAATGGATATATATGAATTGGGAATCATATAGTGCCGCTTTTGAGCGAGAAATGATTAGGATGTCGTCGCCTTTGAGCGAACATCGGTTATGACGCCACTGCTGTTGAGCATGCGTGGGAATGAAATGCCGCTATTGTGGAGCGAGCAATGGAATAGAACTATGGAACCAAAAGTGAGGTATATGGAATATCTGTAATCATTGTTTAATGATTTGATGCTATTGATTATGATATCGGTATATGGCTAATGGATATGTTAATCAATGTAATGATTAACTGGCATTTGGGAATTTGATGGTTTCAGTGTTTTGAGAACAGGGACAATACAGGAAACCCCGGATGAGGATGATACCATCCAGGGAGTATATTTTGTATTTCATAGCATTTACATTGTTGTAAATTATGAATTGTATTATTGTGATTATTGGATTTGGGATATTGGTATGCTCACCCCGTGTGGGGGCTGTCTCTGTTGGGGCAGGTAATTAGGTACATCGATGGCTTTGGAGTTGAGCTCGAGCTATGGAATGGAGGTGATTCCAGGGATCGAAGTACCAGTGACGGTATGAGCACGACATTTTATACATTTGATACACATATACTTATTCGATGCTCGCATGTGAGCACTATTATGTGTACATGGTATGTATAAAAAGGCAAGGGCCTTTCTCTCTTCATTTGTGAGTGATATGCAATTATCTATTGAATTGCTAAATGAACTGAGAACATGTTAGTGTATTATATTGGTACATGATATGTATGTGAACTTGGTTGGGGAAACTAGACATTATATGGAATAATGTAAAGAATTTTTATATGAGGCATGAATGGCTATGATGATAAGTGTTTTCTCCCCCCACTTGTATGATTGCATGCACTAATGGCATGGATTAATACACTAATAACGGATTAAGGGCACGGGGGTCCTTACAATGTGTATTGGCACGAGTATTAGCTAGTCATTTTATTATGGTGGATTTTATTATTGGATTAGTGCTGGATATTTTTGATGATGTTGATGAATTTTATTATGGTGTTATCTTATTTTTGGACAGTCCAATTTACAGGGAGACTCTGCCCAAATTTTTATAAAAGTCACACCTTAGATGTGAAACATGTAGTGAGAATTTTAAGAAATGAAATTTTATATACACAAATGACGCCTTAAATGCACAATTGTCTAGTCTATTAGTTGGGGTCTTACAAAACTACTCTAACTAATTGTCCCCTATAGGCTGAAATTCAAGTGGTATTTATAGAAGGAGGAGAAATGAGTTAGAATTCTAGTATAATGGAATGAAATAAAGTTTTTTTATTTTTTTTTCCGGATTTGCCTACCGATCGATCGATGGCTCTTAATTTTTATTTTTCAAGGTTCGCACTTCACCGATCGATCGGGAACTTCTACCGATCGGTCGGTCGATCTTTTCAACTTTTCTTCGGCTTTTCTCTTCCGTTTTCAATTCCTCTTGATTTCTAATCCATTCTTTGATTTTAATTCATCGTTGTTAGCTCTTTTGCTTCGCTTCCACGGAAGTTCAAGTAAATATATGATTAGTCATTATATGTATCAAATTTTCTATCAAAACATACCAAATCGTAGGTAATTAAATGTAATAGATGTGTATTTTTGGGCACATCAAACTCCTCCATACTTAGATTTTACTCGTCCTCGAGTAAATCAGACCAAAACTAATAATGTTTTTGTGGCTCATAGTTTCATAATGAACAAACTTGTCATCACTTTAGTATCTCAACAATTATAAACATGCATAGTCAAGAAAGACGTTGAAAAGCTAACAATGGAATACGTTCAATCCCTAGACATTTCATACTCAGCAAAGCAGTGAACTTGTGTGTGTGGTCATAATCAAGTGTCAAGCAAACATTATAGATACAATCAGTATAAACCCACAATAGCTCAAGTTGTACACTAACACAAGTATAAGCTCACTTGCACACTCTCATCCACTATCTTAGCCAATTACAAACACAAATCAAGTAGTCTTTATTAGCTTATAGCTTGGCCTAGGTATTGGCTTATGAAAGAAAGGGTAAGGTGTATCAAACAAGAGAGCATAATGATATGCACAACATAAGCTTATCTTCTTGCAAGATTTTTTCAAACCTTGTATCTTTTGCAAGGTTTACCCAATTTTTTTCTTCTTTTAAGCCTTGGCTCTCCTTGGAGTCATATACATATTTTTTTTTCTATTGTCAAGGCATCTCCTTTTCTTTAATGCATTCCATTTTTTGACAATGATGCTCAACAACATATGGTTTAATGATAACACGAGTGCATGTGAATGAAACACATCATACTCCATTCAAATGTATAGGTAGAGATCATATTTAGGCTCACTAGGGAAGATGATAAGCCAGTCAAAGAATATTTAATGGGGGTTGCTTGTATGCTTAGCATACAACCATTTCTTTTGCACTAAAGCTAAAAAACGGACACTATGGTTGATTTTGTTTACATGGTAAGCTTGAAAGGCTCAAACGCATCAAAAATCGCCTATATCATTTTCATGCTCGCAAGTATTCTAGATATACGCCTCAAAGAGTATGTAGTTAAGTTCTGGAATTTATCAGCAATTTCCTAAGAATAGCAAAAAGTTCACAGAAACTTCACTATGTATGCACAATTCACAAGCTTATGACAATTTCGTGCTCAAAATATTCAACTAGTATGCCCAAGTACAATTTGCATTAGAGTTCAAAGTGTTCCAAGGTTATCAATTCACCTATTTTCAAAGCATGCATGCTATCAATTTGGTTTCATAATGGGCTAGAGTCTATGTTCATCATTAACTATGAGCTCCAAAATTTATCAAATTTTTCGATTTTTTGGATTTTTGAATTATGAAGCAATAAACTAACTACTAATCCACCCCCCATACTTAAATCTTACATTGTCCCCAATGTAAGACAAAAATATAAGAAAAGAGAAAATTTGACTAAGAATGCAATAAAAAATATTGCCTCCTAAGCATCGCCTCTGTTTATCGTTAGTGTCCCTACTCCAGTGCTTCCTTGGTCAGGGTGGTTCATCTGTGGTTTCCATGTCTTTCCACCTTAGTATCTTCTTGACAATTCGAAGGCGATGTCTATTTTCCTTGTACTTCTTAGAGGTCCTCAACTCTTTTCTCTTTCCTCCGTTACGTATCGATGTATACTGAGATTGTTCGGGAGGAAGTTTTAGCTCAATATCAGGTGCCTGCAATTCAGAATTGAGAAGTTTAACAAGAGAATTATGTGAAGCTGAAGGTGCGTGTAGAGTGTTAATCACATGTAGTTTTGTACCTCATTCATCAACAAGTCGATCAACAGTTACCCTTAACTCATGCTTAGTGACAGAATGCAATTGTTCTTCTGATAAGTGATGTGTGGTGTCAATAGTGCAATCAGTAGTAGGGGAATGAATAGGATCAGGAATATTCAATTTGGCTATTTCACAATCAAACTCCATAGTGAAAGCACCACTAGTTACATCTCTTATCATTATTTTCCATGTCAAGTATGTAGAAATCAGCAAGAAAGACCAAATTATCAACTTTCACAAGAACATCTTCGACTACTCCTCTAGGGCACACAGGAGATCTATTTGCTAATTGAATAACAATTCCAGTTTTTTTCAAAGGTCCTAGTTCTAAAGTGGTATAAAATGAATAAGGCATAACATTGATTGCTGCTCCTAAGTCTAGCATGGCCTTATCAATTCTATTGTTTCCAGTTATGTAGGGGATAGTAAACATACATGGATCCTTGCATTTATTTTGGGTTTCCTTTGGGTTGTCGTCGGAAAAATCGTCCCATAGTTCCATTTCATCACATTATTCGATTTTTAGTCCCCCTTCTACAACACATGATTCTTCTAGATATTTAACATAGCGAGCTTTTGAAAAGTACCTTTCGGAGTTGCATGATGTGCAAGCTCCTTTTCTTCTAGTGGTACATCTATCTCTTCTTCTAGCTTGGGTGGCATCAATACCACTTCTCGGGGGTTTCTACCTCCTCAACACTCCTCGATTCGACTGCGTTCATGTTCTCCCTTGGATTCACCACTGTTTTCGAGAGTATAATGTCTGAGGCTTGTGCTAGTAACATATTGATCGATGTTGCTAGTTGCTCCATTTGAGTACCCAAATTCTGAATGGTAGCCCTGGTTTTCTGTTGAAATTGAAAATTATTATTAGCAAGATTACTTAATAATATCCTCCAAAAACTCACCACGGGTAGGGATTTGAGATTGTTGTGGCCATGGCTGATATTGCGGTATCTATGGTGGTAGGTTGGATTGCATGTAAGGTGGATGTGGGCTCATCCATTGATTGTCATAGCTGAGATTTGGATGATCCATCCAACTTGGGTGTATGTGTTTATCCACAAACTGTGCACTGTGTCCATTCTCTACAAAAATTGTTGCACAAGAAATGCCAATTCACTCAGGCTTCTATAGTTCGCTATGTTATCTCATTGTTTCCCAGTGGTTTGAGATTGATGTTATCAGAAATCTACATGTAAGCACGAACAAACCAAAGTAGCAATAGAGAAATAAACAAAAAATTATCACAAAACTATACAATGCCTCTCCGACAACGGTGCCAAAATTTGGTGTGCGCTTATCGTGTACTCCCAAATTAATCCAACTCAATCCAAAGATTGATAACTGTGATATCCCCGAAATAATTATGTGCATTTGGGCATTATTTATGTATATGTGTTAATTATGGTATTAATTAATTTGGTGTTGAATTAATTATTATGGTGAAATGCTTAGTCATGTGGTGGGCGTGACCTGGTAATGCATTTCAGGGTACATGTGATGCATGTTGGGAAATTGGGTTTTGGCATGGTTTAGTTGGGGTGCATATTGGTTATTTTGGAAAAGCATGTTTAATTGGAATTTTGATGCATTCTTGGAAAATGCTTTTAAAATATCATGTTGGAGATATTTTATACATCATGCTAATTGATGGGGTGCCATGTTATTTTAAACCCCAACACTTAAACCCATTACCCCCCATTTCCTCTTTACCCACCACTCTTAATTAATCACTCTCAACCCTCAATCCCCCCAAACCCAAAAATCGCTCTTGCTTGGAGGAGGAAGAGAAAACCTTGCAAGAACTTGGATTGTTGGCTTTCTTGGTAGGATTTGAAGCCTAAAGTGATATTAATCTCTCCTTATGTGGTTTATTATGTTTGGTGTTTGAAATGGGTTTGGGCTTAGGGATTTGAAAAAGGTTTGATTTTGGGAATGTGATGTATTTGGTTGAGTGTTGGATTTTTTGTGTTATTAAGGTTTATATTGAAGGTTTATGGTGTTTTGATGTTTTTGGTTCATTGGTATTTGAGTTCGTATGGATTGGGGAAAGTTTAAGGTGTAAAAATGGTGAATTTCCGGGTTGCAGGTCACGACGATCGATCGCCCGAAACGAGCGATCGATCGCGTGCAAGCAGTAGCGGACAGAAGCCTTTTGCTATCGATCACCAAGTTTGGGCGATCGATCGGTGGGTCTCGCAATGGATCGAGCCAAAATTGCCGATCGATCGCCGAAGATAGAATTTTGGTCGCTTTGGCAGTGTGATCTCGCGATCGATCGGGGCTTTATAGCGATCGATCGCGAGTCACCAAAAATGGAAATTGTGGTTATTTTTGTGGGATTTTTGGTATCGGACTATTATTGGCTTCTAATATTGGTTTGTGTGATTGTGTAGAACCATCCCAGGTAGCAACACAACAAAGGAAATAAAGTCCTACCAAATTCTACATTTTGGAAAGGTACGTAGAGAGACGTACGGACACCCAACGGTAACTTGTATTTTATATACCTATTGGAATGTGCATTGTGGATGCAAGTATGTATTGGATTGTGCATTGTGGATGCAAATACGTGTTAAATTATGCATTGTGATTGCATATATGTATGTTGGATACTTGGTGCATATCCTAGTCGAGTGATGATTTTAAATGCTGTAAGGACCCCCGTGCCCTTAACCCATTATTAGTGTATTAATCCATGCCATTAGTGCATACAATCATACATGTAGGGGAAAAACCACTTATCATCATAGCCAATCATGCATATAATAAAAATTCTTTACATTATTCCATATAATGTCTAGTTTTCCCCAACCAAGTCCACATACATCTCATGCACCAATATAATACACTAACATGTTCTCAGTTCATTTAGCAATTCAATAAATAATTGTATGCTACTCATAAATGAAGAGAGAAAGACCCTTGCTTTTTTATACATGCCATATACACGTACCAGTGCTCACATACGAGCATCAAATAGGTATACGTGTATCAAATGTACAAAATACGATACTCAATACCGTCACTGGTATTCCGATCCCTGGTAGCACCTCCAATCCATAGCTCGAGCTCATCTCCAAAGCCATCGATGTACCTAATCACCTGCCCCAACATAGACAACCCCCCACACGGGGTGAGTATACCAATATCCCAAATCCAATAATCACAATAATGCAATTCATAATTTACAACAATGTAAATGCTATGAAATACAAAATATACTCCCTGGATGGTATCACCCTCATCCTAGATTCTCTGTACTGTCCCTGTTCTCAAAACAACTGAAACCATCAAATTCCCAAATGCCAATTACTCATTACATTGATTAACAAGTCCATTTGCTATATAACAAAATCATAATCAATAATACCAAATCATTAAATAATGATTACAGATATTCCAAATGCCTCACTTATGGTTCCATAGTTCTATTTCATTGCTCGCTCTACAATAGCGGCATTTCATTCTCACGCATGCTCAACAGCAGTGGCGTCATAACCGATGTTCGCTCAAAGGCGACAACATCCCAACCATTGCTCGCTCAAAAGTGGCACCATATAATTCCCAATGCATATATATCCATTTGTAGCAATTACCATAAATCATGTATTTCAATATACATTTATTGCTAATACCGTAAACCATGCATTTCCATATACATTTATTGCAATACAGTGTACCATGCACTCAACAATTGCAATTATAATAAAGGACTATGCTCGTACGTCATACATACCTTATAATTCCGTAGCTCGTGCTCAAACTCGCCTGAGTCCCACGACCCGATGAGTTAAGTGCTAACATGCAAATAACTCCCAATTAAACATATGCATGCAATCACGTGCCCAAGCACGTTCATAACTTCCAAACCTATCGTCTATCCATGACGATTACCAAAATAAAACCCCCCGGCTAAGCATGCATAATACCCAAAATATTCCATTTTATATGTTTAAAAGATAGTCAAAAACTCAACCGAGAATTTCGTTTTTATTAACTTTGGCTCCAACCAATCCATTTTAAAAGTATAGCATTCCCATTGGAATGTATACATTGCCCCGAAAACGGGCCATTTAAACCTCGATTTCAAAATCCCAACATTTTCCAAAATTTTCAAAAAAAATAAAAATTGCAATCGGCGATCGATCGCCTATAACATCGCGATCGATCGCCTCCATCCAGAGGCCAAACCAGTGCTCATTCGCGATCGATCGCCAATCCTCGCGATCGATCGCCAACCCACTCGCAATCGATCGCCGAGGCCACGTGATCGATCGCCAGCACTGTTCATCGTCACCAAAAAAGATCGATCGCCCCTCCTCGGCGATCGATCGCCAACTGTGATTTTCCGAAAAATTCGAGCTTCCATGGTGTTTTTCACACCCAAACTCAAAACCAACACCCCATACATCATTAACACCTCAAATACACCAATAAGGACCAATAAAAACTCCAACAACAAACTTTAGGATTTTTACCCAAAATCCACAAATCCAAATCTAACATTAATACTCAACCAAAATCAACAATACTACTACCAAATCGAAGACAAAGGTGAGGAGAAGAAGATTACCAGCCTTTCTTCAAGAAATCGGGCTCCCAAGACGAGTCCCCAACGATTTGCTTCCAAGAGGAGAAGAGGGAAGGGTTTGGGGTGAGAGAGGCGTGAGGGAGATGAGAGAGGGAAGTGTTTCCGTATAATGACGGAATACCGAGTCTAATTGGTATATATAGCTCCAAAGCTCCAAAATACCGACTCCTCCACAAATACATCATGATTCATTAAAAATCATCTGTTTTCAAAAATCATCTCTCTAACCTCAATTCCCATTACGAGCCCCAGTACAAAGTACTCCGGACCCCAGGTTCCACCAAGAACCAAATTCCAAGGTTATCACCACAATGAGGATACAATCGCATCCCTTGGATCCAACGACTCCAAAAAACTGGATTTAAAAATCCCCGAGAGTCCCAAAACCGCAATTAATACACAATTGCCACAATTAAAATCCATTAAGGATTATTACTACACCGGGATTAGCACCAATAATTCCCGGGTATCACAAATGCTTTGCCGCTGTCATTTGAAGCGATGATAGAATACTTAACGCTGTCATATCATAGCGAGGAAAGAATATTTGCCGCTAAAATGTTGAAACGAGGGTGAATGTCGCATGTCACATTTAAAGCGAGTTTATTCGATGCCGCCGATATGTCGAAGCGAGGGGTATTAGTGCCGCCGTCATGACAAGCGAGGTGCATTAAAATACACTGTTATAACAGACTAGTGATTGGTTATTGGTGTTAATGAAATGGTTATATTTCATGACATTTGTGGAACCATAATATAATCTGTTGATTATGATTATGAGTTATGATACAGGGACAACCAAAAGGGAGCATTTTAATTGCAATAGAATACAGGAAGTGCTTTGTATTGATAGTTTATGCATTTTATGCCTTATAATCATATTGTGTTGAATATGGATTATTATATGCTCATGATTTGGGGGTTGTCCTTGTAGGTGCATTTTGAATTGGAGGGCTAAGGATCGGGTTGATGCAATGAGCTTCGTGAGGAGTGCTTTTGGTATAGGATGTCAGGATTCTTTTGTATAGTCTCTACTCAAGGAGTAGTGTAAAATTATAGGATTAACATTCATTTAGCTTGGAATGTAATTAATCCTTTTGGAAATTTTATTTTGGTACTGTAATCCTAATAGCTCAAGGCATCAACACGAACTTTATACTCTGATTTATGCATGCTTAGCTCTTATTGCACTTAAATCCACATCCACACTTAAGGTAGAGAGGCCTTACATTAGTGGTATCAGAGTAATGGTTAGCGAACCCGGGAATGAGTGAAGGGTAGCCTTAGCAACTAGTTGACTAGGTGTTCACTTATGAGCATGTTTATGCATGTGGTGCATATTGGTGTATATAATTGGTTATACTAACATGCTTATTGATTATTCATGTTATCTAACGGTGTAACATATGAATTGTTTCTGGTATTGTTGTTAACCCTTGTATTACAGCATGGCAGCCAGAAACTTGGAACACCTAAATTAGGAGGTGGGTGATGTGGGTAGTGTGAATGTTAGTATCGCACAGACAAATCCCCTACCACCACCAGTTGTGGGTGTTGAACCTATTGCACAGCCATTATTGCCTGGTGAATTGAGTCTAACGCAATTCTTGACCTTTCATCCACCCCGCTTTGAGGGAACTGAATCAGGGGAGGAAACAGAGGAATGGCTGGAAAGGATTGAGTACATATTTGTGTGTGCACCTTGTGCTAGGACTGCTTGGCTAAGGTTAGTGGAATTTCAGTTAGCAAAGAAGTCTTCCATGTGGTGGAAGACAACAGTGATGGAGCTGAGGCTCAAGGTACGTTGGTGGACTGTACTTTATTTAGGACCCAGTTTCTGAACAGGTACTTTTCCGCTGCTACTAGACAGATGAAAGAGGATGAGTTCACCAACTTGAAGCAAGGCAATATGACTGTCTCGGACTATGCCATGCATTACTCATCACTGTTGAGGTATGTCCCTCACATTGCTACAAACGGGCATGCCAAGATTAGGTATTTTCTGAAGGGTTTTTCATGAACTGTTTGATCGGGTTATCTCCAACAACCACAGTTCCTTTGATGATGCTCTCACAAGAGCGGAATTAGTAGAGATTGGAGTTGGTGCTTATACTGATGCTGTACCCCCACAAGTTCCATCACAAGGACCGGCATTTGATGGCTTGAGGCCACGAGGGGAGTCATTTAAACCTCATGGAGCTTCTTCTTCTTCTTCTTCTTCTCGGTTTACTGGGAAGCGGTTTAATAACCGGAAACAGGGGGATCGAAAGGGTCATGCACCGACCAACCTGGTGCCAACACAAGTGATTAGGACTGGAAAACAAAATGCAAAAATTGTGGAGGACCGCACTTGTCACGGGACTGCCCGGCTTGTTATAATTGTGACAAGATGGGCTACATTGCTCCGTACTGCCGCAACCGGGGAAGAAAGTCAGACTTTGGATCGAACATGCCGAGATTCGATGCTAGGACGGTGCCCCAGAGATAGCAGTTCATGCCTCGACCATCGGGAGGTCAGACAGTGGGACCACCTCAAGGACAAGTATATGCATTGACTAGGGAGCAGACTGAGGCAGTTCCAGAGGAGGCTTTTATTTTGATATATACAAGTGCCTCCCACTCTTTTGTATCTGTTGATTTTGTGGAGAGACTTCATATGTGCACGTCTCCGTTACCCACGCCTCTTATGGTCTCGACACCCACCGGAAGGAATGTTATTGCTGATCGGTTTCTTGCTGACTGCCTCATTTATTTTTAGGGCAATGAATTGAAGACGGATTTGATCATTTTTGGTATGTCAGATTTCGATTGCATTGTGGGCATCGATATACTGAATATATATCAGGCAGTGGTTGATTGCCGGCAGAGAACAGTTCGTTTCCAATCTGATCAGGGTTTCAGTGGACTTTTTATGAGAACGGTTCTTGTCCAAAGATTCTGTTGATATCAGCTATTAAAATGTCACGGTTATTGGAATGTTGACATACGGGTTATCTCATTTATGTCGCGGACTTGGCTGAAAAGAATAAAGGATTGAGGATTGAGGAAATACCCGTGGTTACGGAGTTTACGGACGAGTTACCGGAGGAAATTCCAGGGTTCCCGCCGACTAGAAAGGTCAACTTTGGGATTGAGTTGTTACCAGGGACGTCCGCTATTTCTCGTGCCCCTTATAGGATGGCACCGACGGAGTTAAGAGAATTGAAGGAGCAGTTACAGGAACTCCTTGACAAGGGATACATAAGCCCTAGCGAATCGCCTTGGGGTGCGCCAGTTCTATTCGTTAAGAAGAAAGATGGTTCGATGCGTTTGTGCATCGATTACCGGCAACTGAATAAGGAAACAGTGAATAACAAATATCCTCTTCCACGGATTGATGATATGTTTGATCAGTTGCAGGGCACGAAGCTTTATAGCAAGATTGATTTGAGGTCTGGATACCATCAGATTCGGGTCAGAGAGGACGATATTCAGAAGACTGCATTTCGGACTCGGTATGGGCACTACGAGTTCTTGGTTATGCCGTTCGGAGTGACGAACGCCCCGGCTGTCTTTATGAGTCTGATGAATCGGGTGTTCCAACCATATCTTGACCAGTTCGTCATGGTGTTTATTGACGACATACTTATCTACTCTCGGAGTGAGGAGGAGCACGTGAAACACTTGCGGACAGTGCTCCAGATCCTCAGAGATAATCAGTTGTTTGCCAAGCTCAGCAAGTGTGAATTCTAGTTGAGCAGCGTGGTGTTTTTGGGGCATGTCATCTCTAGCAGTGGGATATCAGTGGATCCCAGGAAAGTAGAGGCAATGATGGAGTGGTCTGCACCTACTTATGTACCCGAGATACGGAGCTTTCTTGGTTTAGCTGGTTATTACCGACGTTTTGTCGAGGGATTCTCAAAGATTGCTAAACCTTTGACACAGTTGACTCAAAAGGGAGTACCATTCTATTGGTCTGAGGCTTGTGAGCAGAACTTCCAGGAGCTGAAGCACCGGTTGACAACATCGCATGTGTTAGTGATTCCTACGGGAACAAGAGGTTTTTCTATATACTGATGCATCACTTCAAGGCTAGGGATGTGTGCTGATGCAAGATAAGCATGTGGTGGCTTATGTATCGAGACAATTGAAGCCGCATGAGACCAGATATTCAGTCCATGACTTGGAGCTGGCGGCTATCATTTTTGCCGTGAAGATTTGGCGGCATTACTTGTATGGTACGTCGTTTACCATCTATACGGATCACAAGAGCTTGAAGTTTCTATTTACTCAGGCGGAGCTGAACATGAGGCAGAGGAGATGGATGGACTTACTGTGATGCCCCCGAAATTAATTATATGCAATTTGGGCATTAATGATTTTTATTTGATTAATCATGGTGATAATTGATTTATGTGTTGAAATTAATTTCTTGTTGAAATGCTTAGTCACTTGGTAGGCGTGACCTGGAGGTTGCATTTCAGGGTGCATGTTATGCATGTTGGGAAATGAGGTGTTAACATGATTTAATTATGTCGATTGATAATTATGTGGAAGATATGAATTTAACGGAAGTTTGGTGCATTTTTGTAAAATGCTTTAAAATACCATGTTGGTGTATTTTATACATCATGTTAATTAATGGGGTACAAATTAAACTTTATAACCCCTTAACCCCACTATACCCCCACTTTATCTCACTTTTCCCACCACTCTTAAATCCCCAATTTCACTCTCAAACCCTACCTTTTTCCTTCCATTTTTGAGTTGGGCTTCAAGGTGGAAGAGAAGTCTTTGCAAAAACTCCATTATTGTGATTCCTGGTAAGATTTGAGGCCTAGAAAGGACATATATCATTCCTTGTTGTTTTTGTATGGATTTATTTTGAAATGGGATGGTATTTAGGTTTTTATGTGGGTTTGTTTTGGGTATGTGTTGAATGTGGTAGGGGTATGATTTTCGAAGTGTTTTATGTGGGTTTTAATGAGTTATGATGATATTTGTGTTGTTGGAATGTTTGGGTTTGAAGGGTATGTTGGGAAAACGATTTCTAAGTTTTGGTGATTACAAACACCTACTGGATGTTAAAGATCAACCGGATGCTAAAGACCTACCGGGTGAATACACCTACCGGATATTAAAGTCTCACCGGGTAAAGACATCAACTGGATAGACACCAACTGGTGTGAAGTCATCAACCGGATAGAGACATCAACCGGATGAAGACATCAACTGGATAAAGTTATCAACTGGTGAAGACATCAACCGGATGAAGACATCAACCGGATGAAGACATCAACTGGATAGTCATCAACCGGATGAAGACATCAACTGGATAGATACCAACCGGACAAGCTATCAACTGATAAAGACACTAACCGGATGAAGTCATCAACTGGTATGAAGTCATCAACCGGATAGAGACATCAACCGGATGAAGACATCAACTGGATAAAGTTATCAACTGGTAAAGACATCAACCGGGTGAAGACATCAACCGGATGAAGACATAAACTGGATATCTATCAACTGCAAAGTCTCTCACTGAACAAAGACATCAACTGGTCTTAAGAGGATGAACGACCAGTTGAACAAAGAAACCAGCAGAAGTCTAAGCAACAAGACAAAGTAAGTACAACATTCTCTGACAAAGGTACAACAGAGCGGCGCACCCTGCTATATCTCCGCCACCATTACCGTCAGAGTGAAAAGAGCCGTTGTTTTCCAAAATAGGAAAGAAGACAACAGGTATTTGGAAAGCTAATCCATTCCATATACAAAAAGGCTACCGTTGGACAACCAAACCTATAAATACGTCCAAGCAGAGAATGAAGAAGTGCTGAGCAACTTTCAAACTAAGAGAAATATTTCAAAGCAAGAAAGCTATACGACTGATATTTCAAACGTTCAGCAAAGAGCAGACAAACCGCAAAACTGAATCTGTGACAGATTATTTTCAATTGAAGTCTGCTGCTTAGAAACTCTCAAAGCTAGAAAGTTTTATTCTGTAGAGAGTGTTGTAAAATCACTTGTATCCAAAAGATAAGAAGAGTGTGATTGCTAGGAGTTTAGGCCAAGTGTGTTAGTGCCTAAGGAGGTTGTATACTGTAAAGTGTAAACCAAGTCTTCTAGTGAATCCTTCCTGCAAAGGAAGAAGGGGAGACGTAGAAGCGTTGTGCTTCGAACTTCCAGAAACAACTCTCGTATTATTCGTTTATTGCTTTATTACTTCAGTTTTATTCCTCACAAGTTTTGTAGACGTCTTCCGCACTATAATAAGTGTCTACTGACTTGCCTGTTATTGAGAAGCAACTGTAACACTTAACAGTTTACAGTTAACCAGAAAAGAAATCGAAATTATATCTAGTGTTTATTCAACCCCCCCCTTCTAAACACTACCCCGATCCCAACAAGTGGTATCAGAGCTTAGGTCTTCTCAATCTTGAGAAATTACTATTTACCAAAAACTGATGGCCTCATTCAGCAAGATTCCAATGTTCAAGAAAGACGAATATGATGACTGGAGGATCCGTATGCAAGCACATCTAAGTGCTCAAGATGATGATATGTGGTATGTGATCACAGAAGGACCGTTGAAGATCATGAAAATCAATACAGCTGCCTCTATCACAAGTGGTGATCCACAAATGGTAGAAAAGGAAAGATCTCAATGGTCAAATGAAGACAAAAAAAAGGCAAACCTAGACAACGTGGCTAAAGACATTTTGTTCAAAACTTTGGACAAAAACATGTTCAACAAAATCAAAATGTGCCCAACAGCCAAAGAGATCTGGGAAAAGATTGCTCAACTCTGTGAAGGAAATGATCAAACCAAGGAGAACAAGCTTACTGTGGCTTTACAAAAGTTTGAGCATATCAAAATGATAAATGGAGAAACTCTCAACGAGTATGATGAAAGAGTGACTGGAATAATAAATGAGCTAAGCAGTCTGGGTAAGGAGTTACCCAACAGAGAAGTCACTCTCAAAGTGATGAGAGGTCTACCAAGAGAATGGGATGTCAAGACCATTGCTATGAGAGAATCGAAGGATATCAACAAGATAGATCTACATGATTTGTTTGCTGATTTAAAAGCCTATGAATTCGAATTAGGCATTCGGGTTGAAGATGAACCAAGTACAAGTCAACCAACAAAAGCTCTCACTGCATCTGAGTCTCTGCCTACTCCTACTGAAATGACTCCAGAAAAGATGTGTAACGATGCGATGGCAATGTTCGTAAAGAAATTTGGAAAATTCATGAAGAAGAACCAGAGACCTTATCAATCATATCCTCGAAGGCAAAGCTCCAAAGGAAATTCAGAAGAAGAAGAGCGAGTATGCTTCAACTGTCTCAAACCAGGGCACTTCATCGCAGACTGTCCTAAACCCAAAAAGGATGATCACAAAAGAGGATCCAAGGATTACAGAAAATCCAAGGAAACCAGAAGAACATCCAAACGGGACAGAGATCAAAAGGTTTTAGTGGCAGAAGATAGTAAGAGCAAATGGGCTGATTCTGAATCAGAATCAGAGGAGTCAAATAGCTCATCCAGCGAGAGTGAAGACGAAGAAGTCCACTGCTTAATGGCGAATGATGAAAATGAGGTACATGAAACCAACCTATCTGAATTTACACATCATGAACTCACCAATGCATTGCAGGACATGATAAATGAGTATCAGACGCTATACGAATCTTTTGAAAGCTATAAGACTGAGCACTCAATTCCAACTAAAACGCTTGAAAACAAACTTGATTGTGAACAATCAAGGGAGTTAAATTGCTTAAGGGAAGCAGCCAGTCGCCTAGTGAAAGAAAGAGATGAAGCCAAGTGTGCGTACCAGAAACTCAGCAAACTGGTTAGCACTTGGAATGCGTCGACTACCAGAAAGGATGAAATGCTTGAGTCTATAAGGCTTGCTGGTGATTTAACTGGCATAGGCTTTAATAGCAATGACAGCAGATCATCTGGTAATGAGCCTCAACTGTGTCTAACAAAAGGCAAGGTTCAATCAATGAACTTTGTAAGATCTAGCACAGTATATGACCCGTATGAACTGGTTAAAGAACCTGTTAAAGCAACACTCATCAAGGAACAGGTACAGCACAGAGGTATCGGTTATGTAGAACCACTCAAAGAGGCTAAACCAAGGCAAAAGTTCAGAAATGAACTTAAAACCACTGGTCGAGCAGCTAGAGAGGTTAAACCCAACTGGTACTACAACTGTAAACCTGTCCAGAAGAGGTATATGCTGAATAACAGGAACTACAAACCAAAAGCACATGCATACACATATTATCACACTCCACAGCTAAAATCATCACCTACATTTATAAATGCACACACATTTCAGAACACACACCGACCTAAGTCATTCAGGGTCATACAAGTGTGGGTTCCGAAAGGACTAATCCTACCAGGACCCAAGTAGGATTGGGTACCAATCAGTCTATCGCTTTAATTGCAGGAAACTAGAATGCATCCAGTTCGGAGCTCAGAATGGTTCCTAGACAGCGGATGCTCTAGACATATGACAGGGAATGCAAGCTTATTGTCTGAACTAGTGGAATCCACTGGACCCAGAATAACGTTTGGAGATAACGCGAAAGGTAGAACCGTAGGTAAGGGTAAGATTATCTACGGTAACCTCATCATTAAAGATATTCTCTTAGTTGAAAATCTATGCTATAATTTGATTAGCATAAGTCAATTATGTGACAATGGTCATTCCGTAGAATTCAATCAGCATTCATGCACAATTAAATCTACTGATGGCAATGTATTACTTATAGGAAGAAGGCATGATAACACATATAAAATTGATTGGAATCTTAATCAGCCTACTTCCTTTACTTGCTTAGCTGCCCAGAATACTTCCAAAAATTGGCTTTGGCACAAACGGTTGAGTCACTTAAATTTTAAAACTATTGCTAGTCTGCGTAAACTTGATCTAGTTGTTGGACTGCCCCAAATTGAGTTCTCAAAGGACAAGATCTGTGCAACATGCCAACTCGGTAAGCAAATCAGATCCTCTTTTAAGAACAAAGGGAGTAAATCTTCTTCTCGGTGCCTAGAGTTGCTGCATATGGATCTGTTTGGTCCTATACCAGTAACAAGTCTAGGGGGAATGAAGTACACCCTAGTGTTAATAGACGATTACACTCGTTTCACGTGGGTCTTGTTCCTAAGTGGTAAAGATCAGGCTACTCCAAAGCTGATCAAATTACTGAAAAGACTCCAAAATGAGAAATCGTGTGGGATAGATAGAATTCGCAGTGATAAAGGTACTGAGTTTACCAATCAATCACTCGAATCATATCTAGATGACCTTGGTATTAAACACGAATACTCTGCAGCTAGAACTCCTCAACAAAACGGAGTTGCTGAGCGTAGGAACCGCACTTTAAAAGAAGCTGCGCGAACTATGCTCGCGGAATCAGAAATATCGCAGAAATTTTGGGCAGAAGCTGTCAACACAGGATGTTATACGCAGAACAGATCGATGATTAATAAGCGAGCCAATAAAACCCCTTATGAGATCTGGAAGGGCAGTAAGCCAAATATTTCTTATTTCCATGTGTTTGGTTGCAAATGTTTTATTCACAACAATGGAAAGACTCATCTCACCGCCTTTGATGCCAAATCTGATGCTGGAATATTTCTTGGCTATTCTACAGTTAGTAAGGCATTCAGAGTATTTAATAATAGAACTCTTAATGTAGAAGAATCAGTGCATGTTGTAAGGACCCCAAGCCCTTAAACCTTGATTAGTGTATTAACCACTATGTGTGGTACATGCTTTCTATAAAATGTCAATCGGGAAGCTCTGATTGTAAGGACCCCAAGCCCTTAACCCTTGATTAGTGTATTAACCACTATGTGTGGTACATGCTTCTATACAAATCAATCGGGAAACTCAGATGATACTTACAAAATTCCCTTAACATTCAACGTTATAAGATCATCTCTACTAACATATAGACTCATAGAGTTGCCCATTACCATCCCCATTTTGCCACATTTCACATTGTGGACTTTTATAAAAATTTGGGCAGAGTCTCCCCATAAATAGGGTTATCCCGAAATAAAAGCACAACACAATATATAGTTCCCGGCCAGGGAAAACACATACTCAACAGAACACAGCAACGCTAAGTAAATTCCCAGCCAGGGAAGACACCACACATAAGACAACATAGATGGGTTTCAACACCCACACAATACACCCATGACTCTCATATCATTAGCAATTCTACTCTTAATTGCATGCAACATAGAATGAAAGAGAGAAAGGCTCATGCCTTTATATACAACCCATATACAAGCATAACCGTGCTCACATGCGAGCATCATAAATATGTATATAACCCTCGGGTGTATATATGTACTCTATACGATACCGTGCTCCATCAAGCCCTGGTACCACGATCCTGGGAGTACATCCAATCAACAGCTCGAGCTCGACTCCAAAGCCATCGATGTACCTGTTCACCTGCCCCAACAGAGACAGCCCCCAACGGGGTGAGCATACCAATACACGAAATCTCATAATCACAATAATGAAATTCATAATTTACAACACAAGTAAATATTAATGAATTTTAAATGATACTCCCTGGATGGCAACATCCTCATCCGGGATTCCGTGTACTGTCCCTGTTCTCACAATCATCAAACTCATCAAATCTCATAAATCAGTAAATCAACACATTGATTTAACTCATAGCATGCCTGATTCTCAAGTATCAATAATCAATGATTCCAAGTTCATTATACATACAAATATAGATATCTCAATATCTAGTACTGATTTCTCAATTTCACTATCAATCATAGATAGCTCAAATGCCTAGCATTTATTTTACTAATTTCCCATTATACTTAGACATCTCACATGTCTTATAATGAGCACATGATCCCACGATCATTCCCAGGCATCTCAAATGCCGTACAATAGTCATATAGACTCAGTACCCCATATATATCAACACATATATGCATATAGCCATACCCACAACCATCTAATGCAATTACAACACATTATGCATTTCACAATTATTATCACGTAAAGTAATGCTCGTACGTCGCACGTACCTTAAATCTCCGAAGTCCGAGCCAAACCTTGCTCGAGTTCCATGCTCCGAGGAACGATGTGCTAACACGATAAATTAATTCACAATTAATTACGAACATGCAACTCATGCTCAAGCACACCCATAACCCTCAAAAATATTGTCAACACAAGACAATAAACCAATGTCGAAAATCGCTCAAGAATACCCCACGAATTCTCGAACCTTCACAACACAAATCGAACCCATTTAAACACTATAATTCATCTAAAATATGAATTAATCAATCCATAGCATGAATAATCATCCCACATGCCAAACCCCCAAATTCGAAATCCAAACCCCTAAAATTCGGACACAAGAAGCATCCTTATACAACTAAAGCATGTAATAAACGACCCATAACAAGAATCGCCACACCCCTGCCAAAGATTACAATTTTCGAACCCATTCACGCACACATCACAAATTTCGAACCAACCCTCACGAAATTCGAAATTAATTCGAGCCAATAAATCACAATTAGGCAGGGAATCACATCACAAGCATGGAAAAGGGGTTAGGAAGATTACCCAAACGAAAATCGGAAGAAATCGGACCAAAATCGAAGAACCCTAGAAATTGGGGATCGGCGCACTTTCGCAAAATCCGACTTCCACACGCGATGAAACTTCGAATTGATGGAGGGGAAAGCTGCGTCTCGTCGGGACGAAGCCGGCGGCGGGTCGCACGCGCCGAACGGCGGCGGGCGCAAGGCTGGAAGCGGCGGGTCGAGGGAAGAAATCGGGAATGGCTACGGGAGAGAGAGCGACGGGTTGGAGGAGGAGGAGAAATGATTTCCAATTAAAATCTCGGGCTCAACTGGTATTTATAGCCAAAATACCCCGAAATACTAATAGTCCCACAAATACATCATGATTCATTAAAAATCATCTGTTTTCAAAAACTCTCTCTCTAACTCAAAACCCCCTACCGGTGCCCACACCAAGCACCCGAGATTCTGAGTCACACTATAAACCCAACTCACAGGTCTTCACCGAAATGAGAATACGATCTCAACCTCGGGATCCCACGATCCCAACTACTCAAATAGACGAGCCCAGAAGGCCCAACACTTCGATTAAACTCCAATTGCCACGTAAAACAACTTTACGGGTTATTAACACTCCGGGATTAACATCCCTAATCTCAGGTCATCACAATATCCCCCACTAAAAGAATTTCGTCCTCGAAATTAGCACCGGTGTATCACATAACACCCAGGCTACACAACAACATGAAGTCATAACCTCGATTCTTGACCATATCAGAATCGTCTCAATAAACGCGAGGATACTTATCTCACATCAAACTCTGAAACAGAACGACTTTACCAAAACCAACATACCCAAGAGGCAAATGTACCTCGATGCGGTTCATCCCAAAAGTCAGTCCCTCATGACTGCAAAACAACCAATACGTACGACCGTAGATCGGACAGTCATCCTTAGTTCTAATACAACCAGTAAGAACGCATCCTGGATGACACCTCAACCGTGAGAACGTTGACCTCGTGTCAAACTCTGGAGTGGAATAGACTCCAAAATCCATCATAACGTCAAAGATCGTCAGCACAACTCAACGCTAACAGTCCAAAAGCAGTTAGTCGACTGAAACTGCAAGGATTCGAATCGCTCCCGATTCTATCATAGATATCATCCAATGACATCTCTATCATGACTCACGATGTCTAACACACATCATTACGAGGAAAAACACTAGTATACCACGGTGCACACATACCAAACCTGGTTTCCACTTTCAAACCTTTTTCCATCGAAGGAGCAGTCGCATCACTGCAACTCAATTTGGCAACTCACGGCCACAGATTCACACAGAAGACATCTCACAAGATGTCCACCTCCAGATACTCCAAGGATCACATCCTGATCATAAATGAACCATCGAGACTCCACAGAGTTCAAATCCTGGAAGGACATGAACATTGCATCCTCAACGCTTGTGTCGACAACGACACCCAATAAATCTGAATTCCTGCCATCCCTTGACAATCCTAGGATTTAACAATCCAACTTGGGAATGCTATCACATAACTCGAAGGAAACACCAACAAGGAAACACCTCAACCCACACAAGATAATCCCTCCTCCATGGAGTCAACTAACCTCACGATTATGCCTCATAATCATCGTGCCATGGAGATTCCCAATCTCAAGGTGTTCAATATCTCTCATCAGAGATTTAGCCATCCAAAATAGCATAACTCTATGCTTGACAAAAGGAAATTAATAACTGGCATCCGTATACTCACCAGTATACCTGCCTAAGCACGGACATCACATGCATACTCAATGCACTTGGCTCGGGTATCTACAACATACCCCTAAGCCCCAAACACAACTGTTAATTCTGAGTCGTTCCATTGTAGTGGAGAATGATAATCGACGATCAACAACACGACGTGATTCCCAAAATCAACACCACACGTACCAACTTACCGAATCCTTCAAAGATTCTCAAATAGGTATAATACTACCTCCTTCCCCACAAGGGAAGTGCTATCGAACTCGAGATCCACTAGTCTCGAACCACCGTTCGGAAAAACTGGATACAATAACACCCATTGCATCCCAAATGCACAGATTCCCCAGATCGAGTCAACAACGACTTGATGACTCTCTTGTTGGTACTTCAACCTTATGAGCTGTCCCAGACAAGTCTCACCAAGATTCAACATCAACGTATACACGTTTCAGTGAGGCGTGCACAACCTCAACCTCAATTGACGTGGTGACTACTAGAGTCCACCACTACCCACATCGTAACACTATATGATTTGCCAAACTTGATTCCAACGAGTAGTATCATGGCCCCAACAAGCACACTATATCATCACTACGATATCTGGCTCGCAAGTGCTGTCTCCATAGGTTCATATCAAGTCCACCAATAAACCATATGTTCCATCTCGGTATGCCATACCGTACAAACCGTTAGAGTAATGGGTCATCGCCCAACATACCTCTAAAATACCAAGCACAATGGACAACCCGGTGTCCTTGCTCACTTATGATACAATCATAGTCCGATAAGACTTATCTCACACCCTCAGGGTGGGTGTAACCATGTCTACCCTACGTCACAACACAAGCGAGTAGTTTCCTCAATGACTACTCTTACCACCAATCACTTGGCCCTAGTCAAACCAACGAGCATACCCAAGGGTATCATTGCTCGACAAATAAATACTTCGAATATGTGCTGCGGTATAATTCCTATACGGCGCACCCAATAGTTACTCGAGCAACTTGCTCGGCATAATGGTCTCGTCAACTAGTGACTCAGACACTACCATGTGCCACCAAGGCACTCAAACCATATAACCAAATACATAACATAAATGTATTAATCATCAAAACGACGCCACACGTCTACATAGAACATCAACTATGTCATCGTCATCTCGTGACGGCATATGTCAACATATGACATCCAACTAACATCGTCAAACATACAACGGTACATGTCAATACACGACATCCATAATCTCATCGTCAAACACATGGCATATATATAGCAACACATAGTATCCACAATAATGCTAACACAAGTAATATGCCATACCTCATCGCTATCAATATAGCGGCATACCTGTCTCCATCGCTCGATAATAGTACGTAGTCAGCACCCATCGCTCGAAGGCGGCAAAAATCCTGTGCTGAGTACATAGCGGCACAATCCATCGCTATAGAATCGACGTCATGATACCTCGTCATATAATAAGTGGTATGAAATCTCGTTGTACACCTGAGCATGAATCATCGTCCACATAATAGCGGAAAGAGGCATCGCTAGCAATATATCCGGCGGCAAGAACCATCGCCTATCAATATAGCGGAATGAACCATCGCTATCCATATACATGGCGGCAAGAACCATCGCCAGTCAATATAGCGGCATGAACCATCGCTATCAATATCCATGGCGGCAAGAACCATCGCCAGTCAATATAGCGGCATGAACCATCGCTATCAATATCCATGGCGGCATGAACCATCGCCAGTCAATATAGCGGCATGAACCGTCGCTATCAATATCCATGGCGGCATGAACCATCGCCAGTCAATATAGCGGCATGAACCATCGCTATCAATATACATGGCGGCAAGAATCATCGCCAATCAATATAGCGGCATGAACCATCGCTATCAATATCCATGGCGGCAAGAACCATCGCCAGTCAATATAGCGGCATGAACCATCGCTATCAATATCCATGGCGGCAAGAACCATCGCCAGTCAATATAGCGGCATGAACCATCGCTATCAATATCCATGGCGGCATGAACCATCGCCAGTCAATATAGCTGATCCCTAGTCATTGTCACGGTAGTGTATTTTAATGCCCCTCGCTCAAGTAAAAACATGCGGTACTCCCACCCCTCGCTTCACATATAGGCGGCATAGAATAACCTCGCTTAAATGGACATGCGGTACTCCCACCCCTCGCCTCACATTTAGCGGCAAATATTCTTTCCTCGCCTCATATGCTAACCACGCTTCAATGTGACATGCGGCGCTCCCACCCCTCGCTTCACATTTTAGCGGCACAAAATAATAAATAGCGGCAAGCATTTAAAATCATCACTCATCCATAACAATGACTCATGGGATATTCACCAAGTATTCCATTTACACCTGCAATCACAAAACATATGCCATATCCAATATACATCAACATGAGTGTATTTTAATGCACCTCGCACAAATGAGACATGCGGCGCTCCCACCCCTCGCTTCAACAAATGGCGGCAAAGCATTAAAATCATCACTACATGTACACATACATCCACAATGTATAAATCCATGATGTATATAAAATGCAGGTTACCGTTTCGTGTCTTTCAACCATGGCCTTAGCCTTTCGCATCATAGTGTTCCTACAGGAACAATCACAACCCATGAGCATACAATAATCCATATTCCCACAATATGATTATAATGAGTAAATGCATAAACTATGAGTACAAAGTACTTCCTGTATCCCAATGCATTTCGATATGCTCCACCTGGTTGTCCCTGTGTCACAACTCACAATCATAATCAACAGGTTATATTATGATTCTATAGATGTGATGACATATAATCGTTTCACTATGATCACATATCACAAATGCACATAAGCAAAACAGTTGTGTCACACAACACTAGCTACTATCATGCATAAATATGTGATACTCATCCCTATCAGCATGTTCCAGGCCCTCAACAGCCCCAAAGAGCTAACCACTGCTCTGATACCACTAATGTAAGGACCCCAAGCCCTTAACCCTTGATTAGTGTATTAACCACTATGTGTGGTACATGCTTCTATACAAATCAATCGGGAAACTCAGATGATACTTACAAAATTCCCTTAACATTCAACGTTATAAGATCATCTCTACTAACATATAGACTCATAGAGTTGCCCATTACCATCCCCATTTTGCCACATTTCACATTGTGGACTTTTATAAAAATTTGGGCAGAGTCTCCCCATAAATAGGGTTATCCCGAAATAAAAGCACAACACAATATATAGTTCCCGGCCAGGGAAAACACATACTCAACAGAACACAGCAACGCTAAGTAAATTCCCAGCCAGGGAAGACACCACACATAAGACAACATAGATGGGTTTCAACACCCACACAATACACCCATGACTCTCATATCATTAGCAATTCTACTCTTAATTGCATGCAACATAGAATGAAAGAGAGAAAGGCTCATGCCTTTATATACAACCCATATACAAGCATAACCGTGCTCACATGCGAGCATCATAAATATGTATATAACCCTCGGGTGTATATATGTACTCTATACGATACCGTGCTCCATCAAGCCCTGGTACCACGATCCTGGGAGTACATCCAATCAACAGCTCGAGCTCGACTCCAAAGCCATCGATGTACCTGTTCACCTGCCCCAACAGAGACAGCCCCCAACGGGGTGAGCATACCAATACACGAAATCTCATAATCACAATAATGAAATTCATAATTTACAACACAAGTAAATATTAATGAATTTTAAATGATACTCCCTGGATGGCAACATCCTCATCCGGGATTCCGTGTACTGTCCCTGTTCTCACAATCATCAAACTCATCAAATCTCATAAATCAGTAAATCAACACATTGATTTAACTCATAGCATGCCTGATTCTCAAGTATCAATAATCAATGATTCCAAGTTCATTATACATACAAATATAGATATCTCAATATCTAGTACTGATTTCTCAATTTCACTATCAATCATAGATAGCTCAAATGCCTAGCATTTATTTTACTAATTTCCCATTATACTTAGACATCTCACATGTCTTATAATGAGCACATGATCCCACGATCATTCCCAGGCATCTCAAATGCCGTACAATAGTCATATAGACTCAGTACCCCATATATATCAACACATATATGCATATAGCCATACCCACAACCATCTAATGCAATTACAACACATTATGCATTTCACAATTGTTATCACGTAAAGTAATGCTCGTACGTCGCACGTACCTTAAATCTCCGAAGTCCGAGCCAAACCTTGCTCGAGTTCCATGCTCCGAGGAACGATGTGCTAACACGATAAATTAATTCACAATTAATTACGAACATGCAACTCATGCTCAAGCACACCCATAACCCTCAAAAATATTGTCAACACAAGACAATAAACCAATGTCGAAAATCGCTCAAGAATACCCCACGAATTCTCGAACCTTCACAACACAAATCGAACCCATTTAAACACTATAATTCATCTAAAATATGAATTAATCAATCCATAGCATGAATAATCATCCCACATGCCAAACCCCCAAATTCGAAATCCAAACCCCTAAAATTCGGACACAAGAAGCATCCTTATACAACTAAAGCATGTAATAAACGACCCATAACAAGAATCGCCACACCCCTGCCAAAGATTACAATTTTCGAACCCATTCACGCACACATCACAAATTTCGAACCAACCCTCACGAAATTCGAAATTAATTCGAGCCAATAAATCACAATTAGGCAGGGAATCACATCACAAGCATGGAAAAGGGGTTAGGAAGATTACCCAAACGAAAATCGGAAGAAATCGGACCAAAATCGAAGAACCCTAGAAATTGGGGATCGGCGCACTTTCGCAAAATCCGACTTCCACACGCGATGAAACTTCGAATTGATGGAGGGGAAAGCTGCGTCTCGTCGGGACGAAGCCGGCGGCGGGTCGCACGCGCCGAACGGCGGCGGGCGCACGGCTGGAAGCGGCGGGTCGAGGGAAGAAATCGGGAATGGCTACGGGAGAGAGAGTGACGGGTTGGAGGAGGAGGAGAAATGATTTCCAATTAAAATCTCGGGCTCAACTGGTATTTATAGCCAAAATACCCCGAAATACTAATAGTCCCACAAATACATCATGATTCATTAAAAATCATCTGTTTTCAAAAACTCTCTCTCTAACTCAAAAACCCCCTACCGGTGCCCACACCAAGCACCCGAGATTCTGAGTCACACTATAAACCCAACTCACAGGTTTTCACCGAAATGAGAATACGATCTCAACCTCGGGATCCCACGATCCCAACTACTCAAATAGACGAGCCCAGAAGGCCCAACACTTCGATTAAACTCCAATTGCCACGTAAAACAACTTTACGGGTTATTAACACTCCGGGATTAACATCCCTAATCTCAGGTCATCACACTGATGATACTTAATCATTGCCTGTCAATGAAAGACTCATATGTTTGCCCTTTACCAACCCCTTGGTGCCACTTTTCACATTGTAAACTTTTATAAAAATTTGGGCAGAGTCTCCCCATAAATAGAGCTATCCCAAAAAAAAAGAGTACAACACATAACAAAATTCCCGGCCAGGGAAAGCATAATACTCAACAGAAAGCAGCAATACAAGTAAATTCCCAGCCAGGGAAGACACCACACATAATACACCAATGACTCTCATATCATTCTAGCAATTCAACCTCTAATTGCATGCAACCTTAAATGAAAGAGAGATAGGCTCATGCCTTTATATACAATCCATATACAAGTATAATCGTGCTCACATGCGAGCATCATGAATATGTATAAATCCTCAGGTGTATATATAGGTACTCTATACGATACCGTGCTCCATCAAGCCCTGGTACCACGATCCTGGGAGTACCTCAAATCAACAGCTCGAGCTCAGCTCCATAGCCATCGATGTACCTGTCCACCTGTCCCAACAGAGACAGCCCCCAACGGGGTGAGCATACCAATACACAAAATCCCATAATCATAATAATGAAATTCATAATTTACAACAAAGGTAAATGCTAATGAATTTAAATGATACTCCCTGGATGGCAACCTCATCCGGGATTCCGTGTACTGTCCCTGTTCTCACAATCATCAAACTCATCAAACCTCATAAATCAGTAAACCAACACATTGATTTACACATCGCATGCCTGATTCTCAAATATCAATAATGAATGATTCCAAGTTCATATATATGCAAATATAGATATATCAATATCTAATATTGATTTCATAATCTCGCTTTCCATTATACCTAGACATCTCAAATGTCTCATAATGAATACATGATTCTACGAACCTAGACATCTCAATGTCTCACGAAGAATACATGATTCTACAAACCTAGACATCTCAAATGTCTCATAATATAGTCATATAAACCCAGTACCCCTTATATCATGTAAGAGTCATCCTACTCTAGTGGCACGCACGCTACAAGCTGCGATATCAAGATTTGGGTCATTCCTTGGCCATATCAACATATATGTATAACCATACGCAAAACATTCAATGCAATCAAAAACACCTTATGCATTTCACATATATATAGTAATGCTCGTACGTCGCACGTACCTTAAATCACCGAAGTCCGAGCCAAACCTTGCTCGAGTTCCATGCCCCGAGGAATGATGTGCTAACACGATAAATAATTCACAATTATTTACGAACATGTAACCTATGCTCAAGCACACCCATATCCCTCAAAATATTGTCAATACACGACAATTATCCTCTTAAAAGACCCGGGGCAGGGTACATGCAGGGAAGGAAATAAATGAGACAATATCGAAATTTGTTCAAGAATGCCCTACAAAAATCGAACCCCAATCTCACAATTTCGAACCCAATTAAATACCATAATTCATCTAAAATATGAATTAATCAATCCATAGCATGAATAATCATCCCACATGCCAAACCCCCAAATTCGAAATCCAAACCCCTAAAATTCGGACACAAGAAGCATCCTTATACAACTAAAGCATGTAATAAACGACCCATAACAAGAATCGCCACACCCCTGCCAAAGATTACAATTTTCGAACCCATTCACGCACACATCACAAAATTCGAACCAACCCTCACGAAATTCGAAATAAATTCGAGCCAATAAATCACATTTAGGCAGGGAATCACATGAGAGGGACGAAAAAGGGATAAAGAACGTTACCTAATCGAAAATCGGAAGCAAAATCGACCAAAATCGATAACCCTAGAATTTGGGGATCAGCGCACTTCTGTAAAATCCGACTTCCACACGCGATGAAACTTCGAATTGATGGAGGGGAAAGCTGCGTCTCGTCGGGACGAAGCCGGTGATAGGTCGCACGCGGCGAGCGGCGGCTGGACGGCGGCGGGCGCACCGCTTTTGCGCGCGGAGGCAGGGGAGATCGGGAAAGGGGTCGTGCGCGGGAGAGAGGAGGAGTTGGGGCTGAAATGTAATTTTTGTTTAAAATCTCGGGTTCAATTGGTATTTATAGCAAAATACCCCGAAAAACTATTAGCCCCACAAATACATCATGATTCCTTAAAAATCATCTGTTTTCAAAAACTCTCTCTCTAACTCCAAAATCCCCTACCGGTGCTCACACAGCACCCGAGATCCCGAGACACATCAAAAACCCAACTCTTAGGTTTTACACCGTAATGTGAATACAATCTCAACCTCTGGATCCAACGATCCCAACTACCCAATTAAACGAGTCCAACTCCTCGATTAAATTCCAAATCGCCACGTAAGACCACTTTAGGGATTATTAACACTACGGGATTAACACCTATAATCCCTGGTCATCACAATATCCCCCACTAAAAGAATTTCGTCCTCGAAATTAGCACTGGTGTATCACGTAACACCCAGGCTACTCAACAACATGAAGCCATAACCTCGATTCCTGACCATATCAGAATCGTATTAATAAACGCGAGGATACTTACCTCTCATCAAACTCTGAAACAGAGCGACATACCAAAACCAACCTAGCACCCAAGAGGCAAAACGTACCTCGATGCGGGTCATCCCAGAAGTCAGCCTCTCATGACTGCAAATCAACCAATACTTACGACTGTAGATCGGACAGTCCTCCTTCGATCTAATATAACAGTACGAACACGTCCTGAATGACACCTCAACCGTAAGAACGTTGACCTCGTGTCAAACTTTGGAGTGGAATAGACTTCCAAATCCATCATAACGTCAAAGAGCGTCAGTACAACTCAACGCTAATAATCCAAAAGCAGTTAGTCAACTGAAACTGCAAGGATTCGAATCGCTCCTGATTCTATCGTAGATATCATCCAATGGCATCTTTACCAAGACTCACGATGTCTAACATACATCGTTACGAGGGAAACACTAGTACATCCACGGTGTACACATACCAAACCTGGTTTCCACTTTCAACTTCCTCCATCGAAGGAGTAGTCGCCTCATTGCAACTTAATTTGGGCAACTCACGGCCACAAATTCAAACAAAAGACATCTCACAAGATGTCCACCTCCGGATGTTCCAAGAATCACGTCCTGATCATAAATAACAACCGAGACTCCGCAGAGTTTAAATTTCTTAAGGGGCATGCAATAAACCCATTGCATCCTCAACGCTTGTGTCGTCAGCGACACTCAACCACTCCAAAATCCTGCCGTCCCTTGAAAATCCTCGGATTTAACAATCCAAACTTGGGAAGGCTGTCGCATAACAAGAAGGAAAACACCAATAAGGGAAATACCTTAACCCTCACAAGAAAATCCCTCCTCAAGGGAGTCAACTAACTTCACGATTATCCCTCATAATCATCGTGCCATGGAGATTCCCAATCTCAAGGTGTTCCATATCTCACATCAGAGATTTAACCATCCTAAAATAGCATAACTCTATGCTTAACAGGGAGGAAATCAATAACTGGCATCCGTATACTCACCGGTATACCTGCCTAAGCACTGATATCGCATGCATACTCAATGCACTCGGCTCGGGTATCTACCACATATCCCTAAGCCCCAAACACAACCGTCAATTCTGAGTCATTCCTTACTCAGTGGAGGATGATAATCGACGATTAACAATACACGGTGTGATTCCCAAAATCAACACCACTTGCACCAACTTACCGAATCTTTCAAAGATTCCCAAATAGGTATAATACTACCTCCTTCCTCGCAAGGGAAGCGCCATTGAACTCGAGATCCACAAGTCTCGAACATCGTTCGGAAAAACTGGATATAAGTACTCCAACATCCTGAGCTGTCCCAGACAAGTCTCCAAGATTAAACATAAACGTATACACGTTTCAGTGAGGCATGAACAACCTTAACCTCAATGACATGGTGACTACTAGAGTCCACCACAATCCACATCGTATCACCTTACGATTTGCCAAACTTGGTTCCAACGAGCAGTGTAACGGCTCTAGCAAGCCCATCATGGTGCTGCACACACACGGCAGACAAACCAGTCGCTGCCTCTCTAGGTTCACCTCAAACCTACCAACAAGACGGACGTTTCCACATGGTATAACATACTATGGGAAGAAAACTCAATAGAGTAGCGGGTCTTTATCCGACATTCCTCAATGCCGATACACCCTGGACACTCCAATGTCCCTATGTACTTAACATAACCTGATCCTACTCCCTTAGGACCCATCCTACACCCTCAAGGGTGGTGTGATCATGTCTACCACATGTCACATCGACAGAAAGCGAGTAATTTCCTCCATGATTACTCCTGTCGTCAAATCACATGGCCAAAAGCCATTCCAACGAGCATACCCCAAGGGTATCACCACTCGTAAAATGATTACCCCCAAACATAAGCTGCGGTGCAATCACATGTACAGCGCATCCAACAATTCCTCGAGCAACCCGCTCGGTATAAGGGTCACGTCAATCGGTGTCGCACACGCCACCTTGTGCTCGGTACTGGCACCCAAGGCATACCACAGAATACGTATACTCAACGCATCGATCATCGTAACGATTATGCATGTCTAATAAGACATCTCCTACACCATCGTCATCGTCATCCTGTGACGACACATGCCAACTCATGGCATCTAAAACATTGTCAACTAGTGACAATACATGTACATCAGCGTATGTCAATCCACTATCATGCTAGTAAAATAGGCATAATAAAACATGTATATCAATGCATGCCAGCTAAAATAAAGCTAATAAAATAGCAATATCTCATACCTCATCGCTAGCAATATAGCGTCATACCTGTCTCCGTCTCTCAATAATAGTGCGTAATCAGCACCCATCGCTCGAAGGCGGCAAAATCCTGTGCTGAGTACATAGCGGCAAAATCCCTCGCTATAGAATCGACGGCATGACACCTCGTCATATAATAAGTGGCATGAAACCTCGCTATACACCTGAGTATGAATCATCGTCCACATAGTAGCGGAAAGAGGCATCGCTATCAATACACCTGGCGGAATGAACCATCGCCAATCAATATAGCGGAATGAACCGTCGCTATAAATACACCTGGCGGAATGAACCATCGCCAATAGATATAGCGGAATGAACCATCGCTATAAATACACCTGGCGGAATGAACCATCGCCAATAGATATAGCGGAATGAACCATCGCTATAAATACACCTGGAATTGAGTCACTTATCAGTAGTGTATTTCAATGCTTCTCACTACTCCATATAAGCGGAATCCTTCCTCGCTTCATATGGACCTTAGTGCAAGCATTGAAATCCTCACTAGGATAACCTGGACTCATGAAATATCAGTGCATTTCAATGCTTCTCACTACTCCATATAAGCGGAATCCTTCCTCGCTTCATATGGACCTTAGTGTAAGCATTGAAATCCTCACTTTATATTTCACAATATACATATGCAAAACGATGCGTATCAACATGTATCATATCATAATGCACTATCTTATGCATACCTTGATTTACCTTGTGTTAAATGACTAACCACATAATACATGTTGCCCTTGGGATGCCCGTGCATATGTATAATCATCATTCCTTTTCGTATTCCTTATTTCCTGTAACCTGCAACCATCAGGGTTAACAACAATAGCCATATACGCTATGCATCAACATTCAATACATAATAAAAACGCATTATAAGAATGTATGGTTTCATAAATAAATGTCATGACATCCTTCCTCTTTAAATCCTTATTTCATCCTGAGCCCTTATCATTCGTACATTTTAATGCTTCTTGCTACTCCATGTAAGCGGGATTCTTCATCGCTTCCAATGGACTTTAGCGTTGCTACTCCATATAAGCGGGACTCTTCATCGCTTCCAATGGACTTTAGCGTTGCTACTCCATATAAGCGGGACTCTTCATCGCTTCATATGGACTTTAGCGTTGCTACTCCATGCAATGGACTTTAGCATAAGCCATTAAAATCCTTACTAAGATAACTTTGACTCAAGAAATACACCTCTTATATTTCATAACATGCATATGCAAAAACAATGCACAATAACATATACCATAACCTTAATGCACCACTTTGCATTCATCATGTGTCAACAAGACAATATAAAGTACATGTTACCTCGGAAATATCCCTTTACCGGATTTTCTTAAAAACCAGCTTCCTTGGCACATAATACACGGAGTGCCAGACATCCCTATAAATGTCATCCTATCGTGTTCCACACGATTCCTGCAACCACAATGGTTAGCAATACCACTTTTCATATCATAAGAGCACATAAACAATCTGTTATGTCATACAACATTAATGCCATCATGCATAAATATGTGCTATCAATAATTTCCTAGGCCCTTAACAGCCCCAATGAGCAACCACTGCTCTGATACCACTAATGTAAGGACCCCAAGCCCTTAAACCTTGATTAGTGTATTAACCACTATGTGTGGTACATGCTTTCTATAAAATGTCAATCGGGAAGCTCTGATGATACTTAATCATTGCCTGTCAATGAAAGACTCATATGTTTGCCCTTTACCAACCCCTTGGTGCCACTTTTCACATTGTAAACTTTTATAAAAATTTGGGCAGAGTCTCCCCATAAATAGAGCTATCCCAAAAAAAAAAGAGTACAACACATAACAAAATTCCCGGCCAGGGAAAGCATAATACTCAACAGAAAGCAGCAATACAAGTAAATTCCCAGCCAGGGAAGACACCACACATAATACACCAATGACTCTCATATCATTCTAGCAATTCAACCTCTAATTGCATGCAACCTTAAATGAAAGAGAGACAGGCTCATGCCTTTATATACAATCCATATACAAGTATAATCGTGCTCACATGCGAGCATCATGAATATGTATAAATCATCAGGTGTATATATAGGTACTCTATACGATACCGTGCTCCATCAAGCCCTGGTACCACGATCCTGGGAGTACCTCAAATCAACAGCTCGAGCTCAGCTCCATAGCCATCGATGTACCTGTCCACCTGTCCCAACAGAGACAGCCCCCAACGGGGTGAGCATACCAATACACAAAATCCCATAATCATAATAATGAAATTCATAATTTACAACAAAGGTAAATGCTAATGAATTTAAATGATACTCCCTGGATGGTAACCTCATCCGGGATTCCGTGTACTGTCCCTGTTCTCACAATCATCAAACTCATCAAACCTCATAAATCAGTAAACCAACACATTGATTTACACATCGCATGCCTGATTCTCAAATATCAATAATGAATGATTCCAAGTTCATATATATGCAAATATAGATATATCAATATCTAATATTGATTTCATAATCTCGCTTTCCATTATACCTAGACATCTCAAATGTCTCATAATGAATACATGATTCTACGAACCTAGACATCTCAATGTCTCACGAAGAATACATGATTCTACAAACCTAGACATCTCAAATGTCTCATAATATAGTCATATAAACCCAGTACCCCTTATATCATGTAAGAGTCATCCTACTCTAGTGGCACGCACGCTACAAGCTGCGATATCAAGATTTGGGTCATTCCTTGGCCATATCAACATATATGTATAACCATACGCAAAACATTCAATGCAATCAAAAACACCTTATGCATTTCACATATATATAGTAATGCTCGTACGTCGCACGTACCTTAAATCACCGAAGTCCGAGCCAAACCTTGCTCGAGTTCCATGCCCCGAGGAATGATGTGCTAACACGATAAATAATTCACAATTATTTACGAACATGTAACCTATGCTCAAGCACACCCATATCCCTCAAAATATTGTCAATACACGACAATTATCCTCTTAAAAGACCCGGGGCAGGGTACATGCAGGGAAGGAAATAAGTGAGACAATATCGAAATTTGTTCAAGAATGCCCTACAAAAATCGAACCCCAATCTCACAATTTCGAACCCAATTAAATACCATAATTCATCTAAAATATGAATTAATCAATCCATAGCATGAATAATCATCCCACATGCCAAACCCCCAAATTCGAAATCCAAACCCCTAAAATTCGGACACAAGAAGCATCCTTATACAACTAAAGCATGTAATAAACGACCCATAACAAGAATCGCCACACCCCTGCCAAAGATTACAATTTTCGAACCCATTCACGCACACATCACAAAATTCGAACCAACCCTCACGAAATTCGAAATAAATTCGAGCCAATAAATCACATTTAGGCAGGGAATCACATGAGAGGGACGAAAAAGGGATAAAGAACGTTACCTAATCGAAAATCGGAAGCAAAATCGACCAAAATCGATAACCCTAGAATTTGGGGATCGGCGCACTTCTGTAAAATCCGACTTCCACACGCGATGAAACTTCGAATTGATGGAGGGGAAAGCTGCGTCTCGTCGGGACGAAGCCGGTAATAGGTCGCACGCGGCGAGCGGCGGCCGGACGGCGGCGGGCGCACCGCTTTTGTGCGCGGAGGCAGGGGAGATCGGGAAAGGGGTCGCGCGCGGGAGAGAGGAGGAGTTGGGGCTGAAATGTAATTTTTGTTTAAAATCTCGGGTTCAATTGGTATTTATAGCAAAATACCCCGAAAAACTATTAGCCCCACAAATACATCATGATTCCTTAAAAATCATCTGTTTTCAAAAACTCTCTCTCTAACTCCAAAATCCCCTACCGGTGCTCACACAGCACCCGAGATCCCGAGACACATCAAAAACCCAACTCTTAGGTTTTACACCGTAATGTGAATACAATCTCAACCTCTGGATCCAACGATCCCAACTACCCAATTAAACGAGTCCAACTCCTCGATTAAATTCCAAATCGCCACGTAAGACCACTTTAGGGATTATTAACACTACGGGATTAACACCTATAATCCCTGGTCATCACACATGTAAAATTTGATGAACCTACTGACTGTACACTATCCGATATACAAATCAACAACTTGAGTAATCGACTGGAAAGCACTTATATTGACGAAAATGTTGATGATGAGATTGATTACAGAAGCAGGGCTAACTGCTCCTTAGAACCAGAAATCCCTGAAGCTCAAGCAGAGGAGTCTGCTGGCCAACAAGCACTGCAGCCAGCCATCAATGAAATAGTGGCATCCACCTCTACTGCAGTTGAAGGAACCAATGAGAAAGATGGGTCTATCAGAATCTCTGATTTACCTACTCACATCCAGTCTACTGAAGAACTCAACCCACTAGGACCTTCGCTCCGGTGGAAGAAGGATCATCCACCCGAGCAGGTCATCGGTAACCCTCTTGCTCCTCTACGCACCAGAGGACAAATGATTAACGAATTTCTTCATGCTGCATTCATATCTCATATAGAACCTAAGAAGATTGATGAAGCTATATTAGACCCAAGTTGGGTAGAAGCAATGCAGGAAGAACTAAACCAGTTTGAGCGAAACAGAGTATGGTATCTAGTACCACGACCACTGCATCACACTGTAATTGGCACCAAATGGGTATTTAGAAATAAATTAGACGAAAACGGAACAGTAATAAGAAATAAAGCAAGATTAGTTGCACAGGGCTACAGACAGGAAGAAGGCATTGATTTCGATGAAACCTTTGCCCCTGTAGCACGACTAGAAGCAATTCGCATATTTCTTGCATTTGCTGCATTTAAAGACTTTAAAGTCTATCAGATGGATGTTAAGAGTGCATTTCTTAACGGCAAACTCCAGGAAGAAGTTTATGTTGAACAACCTCCTGGATTTGAAAACCATCAGCAGCCATCTCATGTTTTCCGTCTGAATAAAGCTCTGTATGGTCTAAAGCAAGCTCCCCGTGCCTGGTATGAAACTTTATCAAAATATTTGACAGAGCACAACTTTGTTATTGGCACGGTGGACAAGACCCTTTTTAAATTTACAAAGGGAGATCATACGTTGCTAGTTCAAATATATGTTGATGATATTATCTTCGGGAGTACTAACCCAAAACTGTGCGAAAGATTTTCTAAAATCATGCAGGAACAATTCGAGATGAGCATGATGGGGGAGTTATCATTTTTCTTAGGATTGCAAGTCAAGCAATCTAGTGAAGGAATTCTGATAAATCAGTCCAAGTACACTAAAGAGCTACTGAAGAAATATGGAATGAGTACCAGCTCAGCTGCTGCTACACCAATGAGCTCATCCGCCAAACTCGACTTGGATAATTCAGGAATACCAGTCGAAGTTACAATGTATCGAGGCATGATCGGATCTTTACTATACTTGACAGCCAGCCGACCCGATATTATGTTTGCAGTATGTATGTGCGCCCGGTTTCAAGCAAATCCCAAGCAGTCGCACTTCACTGCTGTCAAGAGGATCCTAAAATACTTAAAAGGAACCGAGAATGTTGGTCTATGGTATCCAAGAGACTCAACTTTTAATCTCATTGGATACTCAGATGCTGACTATGCTGGATGTAAAATTGACAGGAAAAGCACCAGTGGATATTGTCAATTTCTTGGTGATCGGTTAATATCATGGGGATGCAAGAAACAGACATCCATCGCAACCTCCACTGCAGAGGCAGAGTACCTTGCTGCTGGAAGCTGCTGTGCCCAACTGCTCTGGATTCAGCAACAACTCAGAGACTATGGAATTGAGTCCACAGAGGCTCCTATTTTCTGTGACAATACGTCTGCCATTGCCATTACATACAATCCAGTTCTTCATACTCGTACTAAACATATTGACATTCGTCATCATTTCATCAGAGATCATGTTATGAAGAAGGAAATACGGCTGGAGTACATTTCCACAGAACAACAGGCAGCAGACATCTTCACAAAACCCCTACCGGACGCTAAGTTTTCTTACTTTCGAAATATTCTTGGTTTAATTGAAATTACTTCTTGATTATTTTGTTTGGGTAATGGATTCAGGGGGAATTTGTTAGTTTAGTTGCATTTATTTAGGGGGAATTTCTGTTTTAATTTTATCATGGTTATTTAAGCTAAGCTGGTAATACAATGGTCAACTGCAGTGGGGGTATTCGTACCAGTAGGACTCTGCATCCGGTAGATGTCTTCCTACCAGTCGAACCCCACATACCAGTTGATGTTACCAAATATGCTTTGACAAAAATAACCCTCGATACTAATTAACCTAATGAACGTCGGAATTCAAAATTACTTTTGTGTAAAATAAATTATTTCACTCCCGCCTAAATCCTGTCCTTTTATTTTTGGTTAAAATCTTTTTAATCGTTAGATGATTGCCACGTATACATGTGTCCGTTCATCTACAGTACGACGTTACATATACTTCCTTTTTCACCGCCTTTAGTTTTCTCTTCTCTTCATCTTCTCCAAACATCTTACTGCAACAATCGTCTCTTTCAGAAAATTTCCTTTAACAGATTGCTGCTGCTCCTTCACCTCAATCATTCAAAATGACGAAGACTGTTCAACCGAGTTTTATCACAAATGCTGTTCACGTCGATTTTAACTCCATATATACTTCATCTGACGAGGAAACAAAGGATTTAATTCAAAAGCTGGATACCTCAGGGCTATTAGTGATCCTAAGCCAGGCTCCCTCATTTTACCAGGATGAACTACAAGAATTCTTTGCCACAGCAACTGTTGTGGATGACACCGTTGTGGCATCCATCTCTGGGCAGTCAGTCACCATCACTCAACCAGAATTTGCCACTCATCTGTGCCTACCCTCCACTGGACTCACTGACTTTTCGACTATTCCGGCAGACCTAAGAGAAGAGATGCGGCTCACAGTGTCGGACTCTGACCATCGTATTCAACGACCTCCTTTCAGGAAGGTATTAATGAAGAGCCACTATCGACAACTGGCAGACATCATCTCAAAGGGGATCCTCTGTAAGGCAGGATCATTTGATATAATTACCCCTGAGAAGTTTGACGTCATGAGCGCCATATGCAAAGGGTTGGAGATCAACTGGTCAGCTGTACTATTTCAAATACTGACTAGCCTCGTCGTATCTGGCAAGGGTCAATCCGGTTTTGCTCTCCCACTAAGCAGTCTATTTGAGAGCAAACACATCAAGACAGGGGCTCTCTCTCATCTTCATCCAGGGAGACTCGTCACTCACAAGTACCTTCAGCTTCATCGCCAACGAAGTGGCAGAGAAGGTGGAGCAACAAAGCGCCGGTTGACTCAAGTCATTAGTGACTCGGAACAGACTGTCTCTGAATCCGCTGAGTCTCCTCCTCCTCCTCCTCCTCCTCCTCCTCCTAAGAAGCCAAGGACCAGAAAAATTGCATCTCTAGATGCTCGTCAGAGAAACACTGCCGCCTCCGACACTATCTCCTCTGCCGGACCTACAGGTGTTATTTCTGACAGAGAACCCAGCCCTGTCCTCCCTTCAACTGGGGAACCCACTGCTGCATTAGCCATGGTGTCTGCTCCATTAATAGACACCCCTTCAGCTCAGGTGAGCTCTCAGCAGGCCCCAGGCTCCATCAGCTTCAGGACACCCAAGTCTACTTGTCCTTACTGTCATCCCAAGGCCACTCCAGCTGACAAAGGAAAATCTCTTATTGCTCCAGTGTCCACTCCTGTTGCATTCGAGATTCAAATGGTCATGGATGCAGTTAAAGCCCAACTGGAACCCCAACTGGAGATTTTTGATCGTTGGGTAAAGGCTCGAGTACAGGTTCGCTTTGATGATATCGATCCCATTCTGGCTCAGGCAAAGCAAGATGAAAACAAAATCCTGACCTATCTTCAAATTCCCGAACCTGAGAAAAGTTTGAAGCTGCGTGATGTCTTTAGTATTATGAACTATGTGGGCGGACTCCAAGCTCTTGTTACATCCCGCATTAAAGTGTTTGATGGACATTCAAGAACAGCGAATCATGATCGAGCAGTTCTAAACGCTCTAGGCCTCAAGCTGGAAATGGCTGAGCTTGCTCTTCATGATCTTCGCATATCCACTGGGATTCATTCATGCTCCTCTTCTGAAATTGTTGCAAGCCCAGATCAGCCAGATCTACAAATGGCTATTGCAAATTTAGAAGTTGTCCCTCCTACTGTGGAGCTTACTTCTACTGTTTTGGAGACCTCTCCCACTGGAGCAGACGCCACACCAACTACTTTGGAAGCAGCATCCTCTGCTCCCAGCTCTCCACATGATCAACAGCCCCACCAAATGATTGTTGATCACACCAATGTCGATTCAGTTATTCAGAATGTGGTTCAGCAGGTCACCATCTCCTCTGCAAATAATGAACCAAGTGAATCCTCTCATTCCAATGATCATACTCAAGCGTCTGCTGCTGGGATTGATCAAGACAATGCTGAACTGGATGCTCCGCACGTGGAAGAAACTGGCACTGTGGATGTAGCTATCTCCGCCTCAACTGCGGCCCCTCATATTGACGCTACTACTTTACCATCCACTGCAGTAGTCATTGCTCATCCCAATGCGCTTGCCCCTGCTGCTGATATCCCAATGCTTGCCGGAGATCCGTCCATGGATCAGGAACTATCCGAGGGTTTCTTTGTCTTCACAAACCCTCTGGACGAGCCACCAAACATCGCTGCCCAGCTAGCTCATCTCTCCACCGCTATTACAGCACTGACCAACGATGTTCATAAGCTTAAGCAGGAAGAGAGGGCTGCAACTCTTATTTTAGGAACTCTTCAGCAGCAAACGGACTCTAAATTCCAGCAAGTCTACGCTGACCTAAGTAGTTTAACTACTACTGTCACTAGACTTCAAACCTTTGCTGAGAATGCGGTTGCAGAAGCAGTTTCTCATATTGGCCAGGCGCGTCTTCAGATCAATCAGAACAATGAATCTCTTCATACTGCCACCTCAATGGCTCTTGGAGAAAAGATTGACGACGCCAAAAAGATTTTGACTGATCAATTGGCCACCATGCAAGCAGCGTTTGCATCTCAAATTCAAGATATCTGCAACAGTCTGCCTGCTGCTCCTAAAATTATCCGCAGGCTGCCTGAACCCAGTCGAACTGCTCCCTCTTCTCAGAGAGCTTCAAGTTCAGCTGCTCATTCATCCCCTGCAACTGGAGCACTCCCTCAGTCCAGACCCACTGCTCAACAAAGATCTCGAAGTCCGCGCCAACCGCCTACCGAAAAACGCGACTATTCCAAACATTGGTTAGGGCGCAAATAGTATCATTTTCTGACTCTCTCTTACTTACTCCTATTTACTTACTGTGTTAAATTGACTGTCTCTCTGTATTCACTATTTACATAAATGCATTCACATTTATTGCTACCTTGTCTTTCCTATAAATAGCGGTTCTTGTTTGATCACAAAACACACATTCACTCATCATGCTTACTTTTAAGTTATTTCTCATTCCCTGGTTTTCTGTTAGATCCTTTCCCGTCTCATGGGTTTATTAATTATCTAAATCAACCCCTCATGGGTTGATTACTTATCTAACCCAGCTCTGATAAGCTTCAGCGCTTTGATCCTGTTCTGGTGCTCCTCATCAGTCAGGAACTACTAACAGCAGATGCCTGGGTGCTGATGACAAAAAGGGGGAAGATAGAGATAGAGTATTCTCAACAGAGATAGAATATTTTTATTAGGTGATTCCATAAAAAACTAAAGGAGCTGCCTGATGAATATTCATATGACTCTTCCTCTTCCCGACCTCTCTCTGAAACAAGGTGGATCGAGCTCTTCCTCTCCGCAACTAGGTGGATCGAAGCCTTCCGGTCTACTTTGTTTATTTAAAGAGAAATTTGTCATGTATCATCTATTTTATGTAAAACTAGACTTGTCTTAGATTCTATTCAAAGTGTAAGAATTCATCTTATATAAAGATGAATTTCTCTCAATTGTCCAGTTTGATTACAACTTGTAATCTGCTTATATTTAATGAAAATCTCTTTTTCATGATGTCTTCAAGTATTTTCAGGACTCTTATCTTATTTACTCTAGTAGGAAATCGATTACTGCTTAGTTTTGTCATCACCAAAAAGGGGGAAATTGTTGGGAAAACGATTTCTAAGTTTTGGTGATTACAAACACCTACTGGATGTTAAAGATCAACCGGATGCTAAAGACCTACCGGGTGAATACACCTACCGGATATTAAAGTCTCACCGGGTAAAGACATCAACTGGATAGACACCAACTGGTGTGAAGTCATCAACCGGATAGAGACATCAACCGGATGAAGACATCAACTGGATAAAGTTATCAACTGGTGAAGACATCAACCGGATGAAGACATCAACCGGATGAAGACATCAACTGGATAGTCATCAACCGGATGAAGACATCAACTGGATAGATACCAACCGGACAAGCTATCAACTGATAAAGACACTAACCGGATGAAGTCATCAACTGGTATGAAGTCATCAACCGGATAGAGACATCAACCGGATGAAGACATCAACTGGATAAAGTTATCAACTGGTAAAGACATCAACCGGGTGAAGACATCAACCGGATGAAGACATAAACTGGATATCTATCAACTGCAAAGTCTCTCACTGAACAAAGACATCAACTGGTCTTAAGAGGATGAACGACCAGTTGAACAAAGAAACCAGCAGAAGTCTAAGCAACAAGACAAAGTAAGTACAACATTCTCTGACAAAGGTACAACAGAGCGGCGCACCCTGCTATATCTCCGCCACCATTACCGTCAGAGTGAAAAGAGCCGTTGTTTTCCAAAATAGGAAAGAAGACAACAGGTATTTGGAAAGCTAATCCATTCCATATACAAAAAGGCTACCGTTGGACAACCAAACCTATAAATACGTCCAAGCAGAGAATGAAGAGTGCTGAGCAACTTTCAAACTAAGAGAAATATTTCAAAGCAAGAAAGCTATACGACTGATATTTCAAACGTTCAGCAAAGAGCAGACAAACCGCAAAACTGAATCTGTGACAGATTATTTTCAATTGAAGTCTGCTGCTTAGAAACTCTCAAAGCTAGAAAGTTTTATTCTGTAGAGAGTGTTGTAAAATCACTTGTATCCAAAAGATAAGAAGAGTGTGATTGCTAGGAGTTTAGGCCAAGTGTGTTAGTGGCTAAGGAGGTTGTATACTGTAAAGTGTAAACCAAGTCTTCTAGTGAATCCTTCCTGCAAAGGAAGAAGGGGAGACGTAGAAGCGTTGTGCTTCGAACTTCCAGAAACAACTCTCGTATTATTCGTTTATTGCTTTATTACTTCAGTTTTATTCCTCACAAGTTTTGTAGACGTCTTCCGCACTATAATAAGTGTCTACTGACTTGCCTGTTATTGAGAAGCAACTGTAACACTTAACAGTTTACAGTTAACCAGAAAAGAAATCGAAATTATATCTAGTGTTTATTCAACCCCCCCTTCTAAACACTACCCCGATCCCAACAGGGTATGAGGTTGAGCTTGAAAAATGCTCAAAAATGGTGAAGAATCGCGCACACAGCAGGTGGCGATCGATCGCCATATATGAGGCGATCAATCGCCGAAGGCCAGTGGCGAAAAAATGTTGCAGGCGATCGATCGCCATATATGGCGCCCGATCGCTGCGAGGCAGAAGGGTCAGGCGATCGATCGCTACATCGAAGCGATCGATCGGTAAGGCTCGCGATCGATCGCCTCGATGCAGCGATCGATCGCCAGCAGCTTAAAAGTGGCAAATGATGTTTTTCGTTGATTTTTTGGTATTGGGACTATAATTGGCTTCTAATATTGATTTGTATGGTTGTGTAGAACCATCCCAGGTACCAAGAACATCAAGGAGATAAAGTTCTTCAACTTCTCCACTTTTGAGATTAAGGTACGTAAGAGACGTACGGGCATCGGACGGTAAAACACACTCCTATACTATGACTACGCAATGATTGCATGAGTATTTATGATGTTTATGATAAGTAAAGATACGATGATGTCTATGATGAGTAAAGATGATATGATGTTTACGATGATGTTTATGTTAAGTGAAGATGATGTTTATGATGAGTAAAGATGCTATGATGTTTATGATGCATGTTAAACTATGTTATTAGAAATGTTAAAATGTTCCGGTAGTTGTTATGGGCAAGCGAGGAAGGTACTTACCGCTGACATAGCTAGCGAGGAGATATATCCGCTATCAAGGTGTAGCGAGGGATATCACAGTACCGCTATATGTCGTAGCGAAGGGGCCAATTGTGCCGCTGTCATTGCAGGCCCAGAACAATCATATTTCTAATTAACATTGTTGATTATGAGCATATAAGTGAAGTACGATTTTAATCATTTATGTCAAGAACTAATGATTTCATGCATGACTATGAAACATGGACAACAAAAGTGGGTTAATGTGATTAACCAGGAAGTATATGTTAACTATTATTTTAATGCATTTATTTATATGCCATTGTCTTATGATGTTAAGTAATGATGTGCATGCTCATGATGGGTTGTTCCTGTAGGTACACTTTTGGACTGAAGGGCTAAGGGTCGCGTTGAGGCAGTGAACTATGAGGAGCATGAAAGAATTTAGGTTACATGATTTTTTGGATAGTCTCTACTCTAGGAGTAGTGTAAATCTATAGCTTTAACATTCATTATCGAGAATGTAATTAATTAGCTTTTGGAATTTTATTTTTGGCCTGTAATCCTATTAGCTCAAGGCTACAACCGGAACCCTAAGATGTTATTAATGCATGTTTAGTCCATAATACGTTATTATAATGATGTTAAGGTAGGAAGATCCTACATTAGTGGTATCAGAGCAGTGGTTAGAGAACCCGGGAATGAGTGAAGGGTAGTCTTAGCAATAAGTTGGCTAGGTGCTCCTTTTTAAACATGTTTTGTGCATATGTTGCATATGAAGTATATGACTATTATACTAACATGTCATGGTTTCTAACGATGTATTATATGAACTGCTTTTGGGTATTGTTGTTAACCCTTGTGTTGCAGCATGACAGCAAATGTGGAAGTGGGTGATGCAATTAGTGTTAATGCAAGTGCTGGGCGTACAAATCCCCTACCACCGCCAGCCTTGGGCGAAGAACCCTCTGAGCAACAGTTACTACCTGGGGAGCTAAGTTTCGCTCAGTTTCTGACATACCGACCCCCGATGTTTGAAGGAACTGAGACAGGGGAACTAGCCGAGGAGTGGTTAGAGAGGATAGAACAGATATTTGTGGCAGCTCCTTGTGCGAAGTCAGCATGGATAAGACTAGCGGAGTTCCAACTGTCCAAGAAGGCATTGATGTGGTGGAAGAGCACAGTAATAGAGCAAGAGGCTCAGGGGCAGGAAATAAATTGGAAACTGTTCAGAACTCGGTTTCTGACCCGCTACTTTTCAGCTGCTGCACGACAGGCTAAGGAAGATGAGTTTACTAACCTCAAGCAAGGTAACATGCCTGTGTCAGATTATGCTCTCCATTACTGTTCTTTGCTCATATATGTACCTCATATCGCCACAAGCACTCAAGCAAAGATGAGGAACTTCATGAAAGGCTTGAGGCCTGAACTGTATGACAGGGTAGTCACTTATGGTCCTGCTTGCTTTGATGACGCCCTTTCACGGGCTGAGCTAGCCGAACTGGGAGTTGGTGCATATCCTGATGCCGTACCACCTCCAGCACCCCCTCAGAAATCTACTTCTGATAATTTGAAGCCGAGGGGTGATCAGTTCAAGCCAAGGGGGAACACATCAGCTTCGAGGTTCAGTGGTAAGAGGCCCGAGAATCGTTGGAAAGGAAACCGTAGGAATGACGCCCCGTCAGGAAGAGGACAGTCTCAGGGAGGCAGATTTGTGAAGGTCCAGTGCTCTCTTTGTGGGTAACCACATTCAACGAAAGACTGTGTAGGTTGTTACGTTTGTGGCAATAAGGGCCACTTTGCTCGGCAATGTCCCAATCGGGAGGGACAACAGAACTCTGCGGGGAGGCCTGCGGACAGAGTAGTGCAACACATGCCACCGTTTGTACCGATGCAGTATGGAGGTCAGCCTATGGGGCCACCTCAAGGGCAAGTTTATGCATTGACAAGGGAGCAGGCTACAGCGGCTCCGGAGGAAGTGATAGCGGGTACGTGTCTTTTACTTACGCACCCTGCTTTTATATTGATAGACACAGGTGCGTCACACTCTTTTGTATCAACAAGTTTTGTGGAAAGGCACCACATATGCACTTCTCCGTCGCCCACGCCTCTTGTAGTCTCGACACCCGCTGGAAGAAGTTTGATTACTGATCGGATTGTCTATGACGGCCTCATTTATTTTGAGGGTAACGAGCTAAGGTCAGATTTGATTGTTCTGGGAATGTGAGACTTCGACTGCATTATGGGCATCGATGTGCTGAACAAGTATCAGGCAATTGTGAACTGCAGGCAGAGGACTGTCCGGTTCAAGTCTGATATGGGAGTCCAGTGAACATTCTATGGGGATGGTTCCCATTCAAAGATCCCGTTGGTATCTGCTGTCAAGATGGCACAGTTGTTGGAACGGGGCCATACATGATATCTCATCTATGCTGTTGATATTACTAAAAAGATGGAAGAATTAAAGGTCGAGGATGTGCCCGTAGTGGCGGAGTTTCCTAATGTCTTTCCGGAAGAGATTCTCGGATTTCCACCGACGAGAGAGGTTGAGTTTGGAATTGAGTTACTACCGGGGACGTCTGCCATTTCTCGTGCCCCGTATAGGATGGCACCAGCGGAGTTAAGGGAGTTGAAGGTTCAGTTGCAAGAGCTCCTTGATAAGGTACATACGCCCTAGCGTATCGCCCTGGGGTGCACCAGTCCTATTTGTCAAAAAGAAAGATGGTTTGATGCGTCTGTGCATCGATTACAGGCAACTGAACAAAGCCACAGTGAAGAATAAGTATCCACTTCCGAGGATCGATGATTTGTTTGACCAGTTGCAGGGTACGAGGCTCTACAGTAAGATCGATCTGAGGTCGGGGTATCATCAGATTTGGGTAAGGGAAGATGATGTTCAGAAGACAGCTTTCAGGACTAGGTATGGGCATTATGTTCTTAGTCAGGCCTTTTGGGGTGACAAATGCCCCAACTGTCTTTATGAGTCTGATGAACAGAATATTTCAACCATATTTGGATCAGTTTGTCATTGTTTTCATTGACGATATACTCATTTACTCCAGAACCGAAGAGGAACACGTGAAGCACTTGAGGACAGTACTCCAGATCCTTAGGGATCATCAGTTATATGCAAAGCTCAGCAAGTGCGAGTTCTGGTTGAGCAGTGTGGTGTTCTTGGGTCATGTTATATCTAGCAGCGGGATATCTGTAGATTCCAGGAAGGCTGGAGCTGTGATGGAGTAGGATGCACCCACATCTGTACCCGAGATCCGGAGCTTCCTTGGCTTAGTGGGTTATTACCGACGTTTCGTCGAGGGATTCTCTAAGATCGCTAAGCCGTTGACACAGCTGACTCAGAAAGGAGTCCCGTTCTATTGGTCCGAAGCTTGTGAGGAAAGCTTCCAAGAATTGAAACGTCGTTTGACTACGGCACCTGTATTGGTGATTCCTTCTGAGAATAAGAGGTTTGCCTTGTACACAGATGCATCACTGCAGGGTTTGGGCTATGTATTGATGCAGGATAAGCACGCGGTGGCTTATGCATCGAGGCAGCTGAAGCCACATGAGGCTAGGTATCCAGTCCATGATTTAGAGCTGGCAGCCATTATATTTGCCTTGAAGATTTGGAGGCATTACTTGTATGGTACGACGTTTACCATCTATTCAGACCATAAGAGCCTGGAGTTTTTGTTCACACAGGCTGAATTAAATATGCTTCAAAGAAGATGGATGGATTTACTCAAGGATTATAATTGTGAAATTGAGTACCATCCTGGTAAAGCAAACTTGATAGCAGACGCCTTAAGTCGGAAGGTAAAGAGTACTGCTGAGGATGCCATGGATTTATCAGCTATGATGACTTCTTATTGCCATCTGGGCTATGATTTCGATGTGAACACGTCGCCGGTGCGAGTGTCGACCTTATTGCCTGAGCCAGACATATTTGAGGCTATCAGGAAAGCCCAGAGGTCGGATGATGAGGTTCAGAGATGGTCATCGATAGTACTTCAGGGTCAGTTATCAAAGTTCAGAGTGGCAGAAGATGGTTCCTTGAGGCTTGGTAACCGTTGGGTAGTGCCGAGGGCACCGGAGTTGCATCAAGGGATCTTGCACCGTGCTCATAGCAGCGGGTTTAGCATACATCTAGGGGGGAGGAAGATGTACAAGGACTTATGCGACCAATTTTGGTGGAGGTGGATGAAAAGAGACGTTATCACCTTTGTCAAGAAGTACTTGATTTGTCAGCAGGTAAAAGGGAGAGGCAGAGGCCCGGTGGCGAGCTGAAGAGTTTAGAGGTACCTGAATGGAAGTAGGAGCACATAATTATGGATTTCGTGACCCACTTGCCAAGGACGGCCTCTAGATTTGATGCGATCTAGGTGATCGTGGATAGGCTGACGAAGGTGGCTCATTTCATCCCTTACTGTATGTCTTTCACATACCTAAAGATGACCCAATTATAAGTATGAGATGTGGTGAGGTTGCATGGGGTTCCAGTCTCGATTGTGTCTGACAGAGACCCAAGGTTTACTTCACATTTCTGGGAGGGTCTCCAGACAGGTTTGGGCACAGAAGTGAGACTGAGTACAACTTATCACCCTCAGACAGACAGCCAGACGAAGCGTACTATACAGACGCTCGAAGCTATGCTGAGGGCATGTGTATTGGAGTTTGACACTCCGTGGCAAGACTCGGTGCCACTAGTAGAGTTCTCGTATAATAACAGCTATCAAGCGAGCATTCAAATGGCCCCTTTTGAAGCTCTTTACGGACGATGTTGTAGGTCACCGCTGTATTGGGAGGACTTGACTAGTAAAGCGGTCGGAGGACCGGATATGATTAGGGATATGGAAGGAAAGATTAAGTTGATACGCCAGAAGATGAAAGAGGCCCAGGATAGGCAAGCAGCCTATGCCAATAAGCGACGACGACCGCTAGAATTCCAAGTAGGAGATAAGGTCTTTTTAAAGATCTCACCTTTCAGGGGTGTGGTTCGTTTTGGTATGCGGGGGAAGTTATCTCCGAGGTATGTTGGGCCATATGAAGTGTTGCAGCGTATCGGTACTTTGGCTTACCGTTTGGCTCTACCGCCGTCTTTATCTGGTATTCATGATGTCTTTCACGTCTCTATGTTACGGAAGTATGAGCCATACCTATCTCATGTATTACAGCCTACAGAAGTACAGTTGGACTCAGATGTATCCTATGTAGAACTACCAATCAGAATTCTAGATCGATAGGATCGCAAATTACGAAGCAAGATTATACCGATGGTCAAAGTTCAGTGGGATCGTCGGGGTGTCGAGGAGGCTACGTGGGAGACGGAACGGCATATGGTGCAGCATTACCCGGAACTATTTTCTGGTATGTTATTTATGTTTAGTTTCATTTTGGGTAAGTGCATGCGATTTCGAGGACAAAATCTTATAAATAGGGGAGTATTATGATGCCCCCGAAATTAATTATATGTAATTTGGGCATTAATGATGTTTATATGATTAATCATGGTGATAATTGATTTATGTGTTGAAATTAATTATCTTGTTGAAATGCTTAGTCACATGGTAGGCGTGACCTGGGGGTTGCATTTCAGGGTGCATGTTATGCATGTTGGGAAATGAGGTGTTAACATGATTTAATTATGTCGACTGATAATTATGTGGAAGATATGAATTTAGCGGAAGTTTGGTGCATTTTTGTAAAATGCTTCTAAAATACCATGTTGGGGTATTTTATACATCATGTTAATTAATGGGGTACAAATTAAACTTTATAACCCCTTAACCCCACTATACCCCCACTTTATCTCACTTTTCCCCACCACTCTTAAATCCCCAATTTCACTCTCAAACCCTACCTTTTTCCTTCCATTTTCAAGTTGGGCTTCAAGGTGGAAGAGAAGTCTTTGCAAAAACTCCATTCTTGTGATTATTGGTAAGATTTGAGGCCTAGGAAGGACATATATCATTCCTTGTTGTTTTTGTATGGATTTATTTTGAAATGGGATGGTATTTAGGTTTTTATGTGGGTTTGTTTTGGGTATGTGTTGAATGTGGTAGGGGTATGATTTTTGAAGTGTTTTATGTGGGTTTTAATGAGTTATGATGATATTTGTGTTGTTGGAATGTTTGGGTTTGAAGGGTATGAGGTTGAGCTTGAAAAATGCTCAAAAATGGTGAAGAATCGTGCACACAGCAGGTGGCGATCGATCGCCATATATGAGGCGATCGATCGCCGAAGGCCAGTGGCGAAAAAAATGTTGCAGGCGATCGATCGCCATATATGGCGCGATCGATCGCCGTGAGGCAGAAGGGTCAGGCGATCGATCGCTACATCGAAGCGATCGATCGGTAAGGCTCGCGATCGATCGCCTCGATGCAGCGATCGATCGCCAGCAGCTTAAAAGTGGCAAATGATGTTTTTTGTTGATTTTTTGGTATTGGGACTATAATTGGCTTCTAATATTGATTTGTATGGTTGTGTAGAACCATCCCAGGTACCAAGAACATCAAGGAGATAAAGTTCTTCAACTTCTCCACTTTTGAGATTAAGGTACGTAAGAGACGTACGGGCATCGGACGGTAAAACACACTCCTATACTATGACTACGCAATGATTGCATGAGTATTTATGATGTTTATGATAAGTAAAGATACGATGATGTCTATGATGAGTAAAGATGATATGATGTTTACGATGATGTTTATGTTAAGTGAAGATGATGTTTATGATGAGTAAAGATGCTATGATGTTTATGATGCATGTTAAACTATGTTATTAGAAATGTTAGAATGTTCCGGTAGTTGTTATGGGCAAGCGAGGAAGGTACTTACCGCTGACATAGCTAGCGAGGAGATATATCCGCTATCAAGGTATAGCGAGGGATATCACAGTACTGCTATATGTCGTAGCGAGGGGGCCAATTGTGCCGCTGTCATAGCAGGACCAGAACAGTCACATTTCTAATTAACATTGTTGATTATGAGCATATAAGTGAAGTACGATTTTAATCATTTATGTCAAGAACTAATGATTTCATGCATGACTATGAAACAGGGACAACAAAAGTGGGTTAATGCGATTAACCAGGAAGTATATGTTAACTATTATTTTCATGCATTTATTTATATGCCATTGTCTTATGATGTTAAGTAATGATGTGCATGCTCATGATGGGTTGTTCCTGTAGGTACACTGTGAGACCCCGTTATCTAAACAAGATTCTAAGGTGCAATTAAGAGAACTAATCATTCATAAATCAGAGTATTAGGCCGTGTTGATAGTCCTGAGCTTAAGAGTTACAGTACCAAGAAGTTCAAAAGGAATTAGATACATTCCTAACAAGTTTACTAAAATAAAGCTTTAGTCTACACTATGTAGAAGCTATACAAAAGTAATTTCTGTTCTGCTAATCCTGTAGCACTCCTTACAGCTCAGCGTATCAACCCGACCCTGGTTCTCCATGTCAAAAGCACCTACAAAGACAACCCCCAACACATGAGCACATGGTAATTCATATTCAACATAATATGAATGTAAAGCGTAAATGCATAAACCATAGATATAAAATACTTCCTGAATTCCAATGCACTTAAAACGCCCATTTTGGTTGTCCCTGTACCATAACTCATAATTAAATCAATAAATGATACTACGATTTTATACAAATGTCATGACATAACTTCACTTCTTAAATCTTGAAATCAATCCTTAGTCAGTTCATCATCAGTGTATTTTAATGCCCTTCGCTTCATAACTTTAGAACAAGCGGACCTCCCCCCTCGCTTCATCATATAAGTGGCATTTCTAACCTCGCTTCATATGGCAAACCTCGCTTCAATGTACAAGCGGACCTCCACCCCCTCTCTTCACATTTTAGCGGCATAATAGCGGCAAGCATTAAAATCATCACTGTGATAACCGTGACTCGTGGAATACACATCAAATGTTCCACTACATACATATGCAATTACAATGCATAATCAACATGTATCACACTCACAATGCATATACTGATACATACTTGAATCTATCGTGTGTCAAATTAATAAACATATAATACATGTTACCGTTGGGTGCCCGTACGTCGCTTACGTACCCTTCCAAAATATGGTATATTGCAGGACTCTATCCCCTGCGTTGTGTGGCTATCCGTGAAGGCTCTACACAAGTGTACAACACAATATTAGATGCCAATAATAGCCCAACACCAAAAACCCCACAAAAATAATTAAAAACACATGTTTTGGCTTCTCGCGATCGATCGCCAATATGCCCCGATCGATCGCGAGATGCTACTGCCTCATCATTCAAAATTCTGTCTTCCGCGATCGATAGCTGATATTGTGCCGATCGATCGTGGCTTCGCTTATCGGTCGTGCCAAACTCGCGATCGATCGCTGAAGTGTTCTGCCTCGCACCTTGGTGCTAGCGATCGATTGGGAAAAAGCACCGATCGATCGCCAATACCTGCAAATCTTGAACAAAAGCCATTTTCGAACACATACCCAAAGCTATCATAAAATGCACCATAAATCATCATCCCCCAACAAGTTACTATGCAAAATACACCAATATACTACCATGTGGCTACTCATAACAAGTATCATAACAAATGGCTACTAAACATGCCATTTCTACACACCACTTTATCAAGACTCAACCAAACATTAAACCAAAACAATATATAGTTTCATACCCTTTTTGCTCCACTTTCTTAGCAAGAATTTAGCTGATATTTTCCAAGATTCATACACCTTCTTGAAGCTCAGATGTTGGACGAAAATGGAGGAGATGTTGGGTTGGGAATGAGTGGTGGAAGGTTGAGTAAGAAGAGGGGTATGGGGGCAGCTGTAGCAGGTATGGGATGGGGGGTTGGTTGGATGGTGGGTTATGTGATGTGTTATATTTTGGTCCCGGTATTTAGCATGACGTATTAAAATATCATCACATGATATTTTATAGTATTTAATCAATAAAACCCTTCAAATTCCAATTAAACATGCTATCCCACAATGACCAACACACACCCCAAATAATCATGCCATAACCCAAATTCCCAACGTATATCACATGCACCCTAAAATGCATTAATAGACCATGACCACCACATGACTAAGCATTTCCCAATATAAATAGTTCAACCCCATAATTTAACACCATAATCCTCATATAACATATTAAATGTTCAAATGCACATAATCATTTCGGGGATATCACAATACTCCCATACTTATAAGATTTCGTCATTGAAATCAGCATGCACTTACCAAAACGAAACAAAACATAAATCACATACCAGAAAACAGTTCCGGATAGTGCTGCACCATGTGTCGCTCCGTCTCCACGTGGCCTCTTCGACACCCCTACGGTCCCACTGAACTTTGACCATAGGTATCACCTTGTTCCGAAGTCTGCGATCTGCCCGATCCAGAATTCTGATAGGCCGCTCCACTTAGGATACATCGGACTCTATCTGAACCTCAAAAGGTTGCAACACATGTGTGAGACCCCGATATCTCAAGATACTAATAGGTGCGATTAAGAGAACTAAACATTCATATGAATAAATCAGAGTAATGAGTCATGTTGATTAACCTGAGCTTAAAAGATACAGTACCAAAAGTTTCAAAAGGAATTTCACAAATTCCTACAAAAGGTACTACCCTATAGTCTTACTCTACCACAAGTAGACGCTATACAAAATTTCTCTAACATGCTAATCCTGTAGCACTCCTTACAGCTCGGCTTTTCAACCCCGACCCTGGTTCTCATCATCAAAAGCACCTACAAAGACAACATCCAACACATGAGCATAACATAATTCATATACCACAAAATATGAATGTAAGACGTAAATGCATAATCATAAAATACAAAGCACTTCCAGTATTTCCATCGTATTTACAATGCTCATTGGTTGTCCCTGTACCACAATTCATAATCAAAACACTATATGAATAAATGGCTTCACAAATAAATGTCATGACATATCATCTCTTTTTCTTGAGTCAGTCATCATCAGTTATTTTAATGTTTCTTCGCTTTGCAATCTCAAAACAAGCGGTATCTCATCCTCGCTTCTTCATACTAGCGGTATCTCATCATCGCTTAGTATGGTATACCCCGCCTCCATGTGCAAGCGAGCCTCCCCCCTCCCTCTCCACATTTTTAGCGGTCAAGCGTAAGCATTAAACCTTCACTGCGATCACCCCTGACTCGTGGAATACACCTCTTTATTCCACATCACAATATGCAACAACAATGCATAATATGCAACAACAATGCATAATAACATGTATCAACTCTTAATGCATCACATTGCATTCATCATGTGTCAAACAGACAAACATAAGTACATGTTACCGTTGGGATGCCCGTACGTCGCTTACGTACCTTTCCAAAATGTAGTGTGTTCTGGGACTCTATCCCCTGCGCTGTGTAGCTGTCTGTGAAGGCTCTACACCAGTGTACAACACAATATTAGATGTCTCATTACAATCCAATATCAAAATTAAAACAAATTCCACATTTAAAAAAAAAAAAACACTACCGATCGATCGGTCCTCATCACCGATCGATCAGTGAACTGTTTGAATTTTGGAAAAATGCTACGGCTTTTGCCGATCGATCGGTGTTCTTTACCGATCGATCGGTCGCTCTGTTTCAGCCCAGATTTCCGGAAACTCTTTAACACCGATATTTATGCCTCTTGATCTAACATGTAAGACATACCACATGCCAAACTCAACATGCTAGAAGTTACAATACACTACCCTGAGTGTATTGATATCAAATTTACACCCCAAACATAAACCCACATGCATAAACGTCGACCATTTACACAAGTACTCGATCAACTTTTCTGGAAACAGGGCAACATTTTCATTCCCAGATTTCTTGAGTACTTCATTTCATGCTATAAAAACTACAACATATTTCATAAAGCATGCTCAAATATAAAACGTCCTGGGCTTGACAAGCTACCATGCAGGTACTCAAATCGAAGGTTCACCCTAAAACCCATCTAACATGCATAATATCACCTCCTCAAAATCACTCCCAGTCCACATTTTTCCAGAAAAACAGGGCATACTCCTACCCAGATTTCCGAACACCTTACTTTACATGCTTATTTCCTCAACATAAAACATGTAATATACATAAGGAAAAATGCAGAGAGCTTCATAACAACACCATGTAAGCATTTAAATCGAAGGTTTTAAGAAACCTAAGCTAACATGCCATTTTTCACACCAATAAAAGTATGAACTCAACAACTAAATTTCAAACCCAGAAATGGTTTCTCACCCCTTTTTGCTCCGATTTTTGGAAGCTTTCCGAGCAATAAAAATGGAAGATCTCCTCCCTAACTCCCTTAGCAGCTGTTGGACGACTTTTGGGAGAGAATTGGAGTGATTTCAGACATGGAAGGGTTGGGTGAGAGATGGGACAAGAAGTATGGGCAAGCAGCTGGCAGCTGGCAGCAGGGCATGGGTCAAGGGGGGGTGGTTGGGTGGTGGGTTATGTGATGTGTTATGTTTTGGTCCCGGTATTTAGCACGATGTATTAAAATATCCTCACATGATATTTTATAGTATTTTCTCAATAAAATACTTCAATTCCCATTTAAATATGCTTTTACCAAAACAATAATACACACCCCAAAATAATCATGCCACAACCCCAACATCCCAACATATGTCGCATGCACCCCGAAATGTAACTCCTCAACCATATTAATTCAACCTCATGAATTAACACTAAATCATCATAATATAAATAAATGATTAAAATCAGATAATCATTTCGGGGATATCATAATACTCCCCTACTTATAAGATTTCGCCCTCGAAATCAGCATGCACTTACCCAGTATAAATAAAACATAAATCACATACCAGAAAACAGTTCTGGATAGTGCTGCACCATGTGTCGCTCCGTCTCCCACGTGGCCTCCTCGACACCCCTACGATCCCACTGAACCTTGATCATAGGAATAACTTTGTTTCTCAGCCTGCGATCTGCCCTATCCAAAATCCTGATAGGTCGCTCTACATAGGAAACATCGGACTCAATCTGCACCTCTGAAGGCTGCAACACATGTGAAGGATCCGGCTCATACTTCCTCAGCATAGACACATGGAATACATCGTGTATACCAGACAGAGAAGGCGGTAAAGCTAATCGGTACGCCAGAGTACCCACACGCTGTAAGATCTCATAGGCCCCACATATCTCGGGGACAACTTCCCCCGCATACCAAACCGTACTACGCCTCTGAAAGGTGAGATCCTCAGAAAGACTCTGTCGCCCAACTGAAACTCCAATGGTCTTCGCCGCTGATTGGCATACGCTGCCTGTCTGTCCTGAGCTGCCTTCATCTTTTGTCTTATCACTTTCACCTTCTCTTCCATTTCCCGGATCAAATCTGGTCCTCCGACTGATTTGCGATCCACGTCATCCCAACACAAGGGTGACCTACAACGCCTACCATAGAGGGCCTCGAAAGGAGCCATCTGTATACTTGCCTGGTAGCTGTTGTTGTAAGAGAACTCCACCAAGGCTATCGAGTCCTGCCATGAAGTGTCGAACTCTAGCACACAAGCTCTCAACATATCTTCGAGCGTCTGTATTGTACGCTCGGTCTGTCCGTCCATCTGAGGGTGATAGGCTGTGCTCAGCCTCAACTCTGTACCTAGAGCTGTCTGCAGACCCTCCCAAAAGTGAGATGTAAACCGCGGATCTCGATCAGACACAATCGAAACAGGGATCCCGTGCAGTCTCACCACATCTCTGATATATAACTGTGCCATCCTCAAGTACGTGAAGGTCATACAGTAGGGAATGAAATGAGCACTCTTAGTCAATCTGTCGACGATTACCCATATAGCATCGAAACCTGAAACAGTCCTCGGTAAGTGGGTCACGAAGTCCATGGATATGTGCTCCCACTTCCACTGTGGTATCTCCAAGCTCCTTAGCTCACCTCCAGGCCTCTGCCTCTCAGCCTTCACCTGTTGACAGATCAAACATCTCTTGACGAATGAGGTGACAACTTGTTTCATACGCCTCCACCAGAACTGGTTGCGTAGATCCTTATACATCTTCTTCCCGCCCGGGTGGACACTCATCCTGCTGCAATGAGCTCGCTGTAATATACCCTGACGCAACTCGTGTGTATCTGGAACCACCCATCTGTCGCCAAGTCTCAGAGAACCGTCCTCAGCCACTTTGAATCTCGATGGCTGACCTGAATGAACCACTGACATCCATCTCTGAACCTCTGCATCGGTCCCCTGAGCCTTCCTGATGTGATCATAAATAGCAGGCTCAGCTAACAAGGTCAAAACCTGTACTGGTGAAGTAGACACATCATAATCAAATCCCAAATGGCAGTAGGAGCCCAACATAGCTGATAGACACATGGCATCCTCCGCTGTGCTCCTCACCTTCCGACTCAAAGCGTCGGCTGTCAAGTTTGCTTTCCCGGGATGGTATAGGATTTCACAATCATAATCCTTCAGCAGATCCATCCATCTCCTCTGCCTCATGTTCAGCTCAGCCTGTGTAAACAAGAACTTCAGGCTTTTGTGATCAGTGAAGATGGTGAATGAGGTACCGTATAAGTAGTGTCGCCATATCTTCAAGGCGAACACTATAGCTGCTAGCTCCAGATCATGGACCGGATAGCTCGTCTCATGTGGCTTCAATTGTCTCGAAGCGTAAGCCACAACGTGCTTATCCTGCATCAGCACGCATCCTAAACCCTGAAGCGATGCGTCGGTATAGAGAACGAATCCTTTGTTCTCCCTGGGAATTACCAAAACTGGTGCTGAAGTCAATCTGTGCTTCAACTCCTGGAAGCTCTGCTCACAAGTTTCCGACCAAAGGAATGGAACTCCCTTCTGAGTCAGCTGTGTAAGTGGCTTGGCGATCTTTGAGAAACCCTCGACGAAACGTCGGTAATAGCCAGCCAGTCCAAGAAAACTTCGAATTTCACTGACTGAAGTAGGGGCAGACCAATCCATAACTGCCTCTATCTTCCTCGGGTCTACTGATATCCCCTCTCGTGATATGATATGGCCCAAAAATGATACACTGCTCAGCCAAAACTCACACTTGCTGAGTTTGGCGTACAACTGATGATTTCTGAGAATCTGAAGTACTGTCCTCAAATGATCGGCATGTTCCTCCTCACTCCTTGAGTATACGAGGATGTCATCAATGAATACGATCACAAACTGATCAAGGCACTCCTGAAATACTCTGTTCATCAACCTCATAAAAACTGCAGGTGCATTTGTCACTCCGAATGGCATCACTAAGAACTCGTAGTGCCCATACCGAGTTCTAAAAGCCGTCTTTTGGACATCGCTAGCTCTAACCCGCACCTGATGATAGCCGGACCTCAAGTCTATCTTCGAGTACACCTCTGTACCCTGAAGCTGATCGAACAGATCATCAATCCTCGGAAGTGGATACCTGTTCTTTACTGTGGCCTTGTTCAGTTGCCTGTAGTCAATGCACAGACGCATTGAACCATCCTTCTTTTTCACGAACAAGACTGGCGCACCCCAAGGCGATACACTAGGACGAATGTATCCCTTGTCGAGGAGCTCCTGTAACTGTACCTTCAGTTCTCTCAGCTCTGCCGGTGCCATCCTGTAAGGGGCACGAGAAATAGCAGAAGTCCCTGGCAGCAGCTCAATGGCGAACTCAACATCCCTGATAGGTGGAAACCCCGGAATCTCATCTGGGAACACATCAATGAATTCTGCCACAACTGGAATGTCCTCGGCTCTCACTTCCTTTTTGTCCGATGCATCCATGGCATAAATAAGGTACCCAGTGTGGCCACGTTCCAATAACCGTGACATCTTAACCGCTGAGATCACTGAATCCTTGGACGAGAGCCGTCCCCATAAAAAGTCCACTGGCACCCCTGATCAGATAGAAAACGTACCATCCTCTGTCGGCAATCTACCACAGCTCGGTATCTGCTCAACACATCAATGCCGATAATACAGTCAAAGTCTGCCATCTCTAACTGAATCAGATCGGCCCTCAGATCATTGCCCTCAAAATAAATGAGGCAATCAGATAACAGTCGGTCCGCAATCACATGCTTTCCCGTGGGTGTCGAGACCATGAGAGGCGTGGGTAACAGAGACGAGCACAAGTGGTGTCTCTCCACAAAAGCAACAGATACAAAAGAATGAGAAGCACCTGTATCTACCAAAATAAATGCAGGGTACGTAAATAAATGACACGTACCAGCAATGACCTCCTCCGGGGCTGCCTCAGCCTGCTCCCTAGTCAGTGCATACACTTGTCCCTGCGGTGGTCCTGTCGCCTGACCTCCCTGTGGTCGAGGCACAAACTGCTGCCTCGGTGGTGCCGTCCTAGCATCAAATCTTGGCCTATTCGGCCCTGAGTCTGCCTGACTTGCCCGATTGGGGCAATTCCGAGCTACGTGGCCCACCTTGCCACAAACATAACAGCCTCGGCAGTCACGTGACAAGTGAAATCCTCCACAGCGGTCACACCTGTCCCCTTCTGCCTTACTCCCCTGTGTAGGTCCTCGATTGCTCTGCTTCTGAGTCTGAGAATTCTTCCCGCTAAATCTGGAAGATGATGAGGCTCCACGAGCCTTGAACTGATCCCCTCGTGGTTTCAAACTATCAGTAACAGGCCTCTGTGATGGCACGGAAGGGGGTACAACGTCTTTATACACTCCCACAGCAATCTCTGCCAGCTCTGCCCGTGTCAGGGCGTCATCAAAAGAGCTGGGGTTGTTGGAGACAACCCGGTCAAATAGTTCTGGCCTCAGTCCCTTCAGGAAATGCCTCATCTTTGCATGGCTGCTCACAGCAATATGGGGGACATACCTCAACAGTGAGGAATACTGCAAAGCAAAGTCTGAAACTGACATGTTTCCCTGCTTCAAATTAGTGAACTCCTCCTCCTTGACTTGTCTGGCAGCGGCAGAAAAATACCGGTTAAGAAACCGGGTCCTGAATACAGTCCAGTCCACTACCATACCTTGAGCCCTCAGCTCCATCACAGTGGTTTTCCACCACATAGAAGGCTTCTTCGCCATCTGAAACTCGGCTAACCTCAGCCATGCGGTACGTGCACAGGGTGCAGTCACAAGTATCTGCTCTATCCGTTCTAGCCACTCTTCCGCCCCTTCTCCAGACTCGGTCCCCTCAAACATGGGTGGACGGAAGTTCAGAAACTGTGTCAAACTGAGCTCCCCTGGTAATAACATCTGTGCACTGGGCTCCACTCCCACAGCAGGTGGCGGTAAAGGATTCATATGAGCAACACTAGCATTCATACTGCCCATATCCCCTACCTCTTCATTGAGGTTCTCCGGGTTAATAGCCGCCATGCTGCAACACAAGAGTTAACAACAATACCAAAAGCAGTTCATAGTATAAGCCGTTAGATAACAAGAGTATTATATTCAAAGCATGTTAGTATAACACTCATACAAAAATATGCATCACATGCATAACATGCCCAACAATGAATACCTAACCAACTTGTCTCTAAAGGCTACCCTTCACTCTTCCCTGGTTATCTAACCACTGCTCTGATACCACTAAATGTGAGACCCCGATATCTCAAGATACTAATAGGTGCGATTAAGAGAACTAAACATTCATATGAATAAATCAGAGTAATGAGTCATGTTGATTAACCTGAGCTTAAAAGATATAGTACCAAAAGTTTCAAAAGGAATTTCACAAATTCCTACAAAAGGTACTACCCTATAGTCTTACTCTACCCCACAAGTAGAAGCTATACAAAATTTCTCTAACATGCTAATCCTGTAGCACTCCTTACAGCTCGGCTTTTCAACCCCGACCCTGGTTCTCATCATCAAAAGCACCTACAAAGACAACCTCCAACACATGAGCATAACATAATTCATATACCACAAAATATGAATGTAAGACGTAAATGCATAATCATAAAATACAAAGCACTTCCTGTATTTCCATCGCATTTACAATGCTCATTGGTTGTCCCTGTACCACAATTCATAATCAAAACACTATATGAATAAATGGCTTCACAAATAAATGTCATGACATATCATCTCTTTTTCTTGAGTCAGTCATCATCAGTTATTTTAATGCTTCTTCGCTTTACAATCTCAAAACAAGCGGTATCTCATCATCGCTTCTTCATACTAGCGGTATCTCATCATCGCTTAGTATGGTATACCCCCGCCTCCATGTGCAAGCGAGCCTCCCCCTTCCCGCTCCACATTTTTAGCGGTCAAGCGTAAGCATTAAACCTTCACTGTGATCACCCCTGACTCGTGGAATACACCTCTTTATTCCACATCATAATATGCAACAACAATGCATAATATGCAACAACAATGCATAATAACATGTATCAACTCTTAATGCATCACATTGCATTCATCATGTGTCAAACAGACAAACATAAGTACATGTTTACCTGTTGGGATGCCCGTACGTCGCTTACGTACCTTTCCAAATGTAGGTGTTCTGACTCTATCCCCTGCGCTGTGTAGCTGTCTGTGAAGGCTCTACACCAGTGTACAACACAATATTAGATGTCTCATTACAATCCAATATCAAAATTAAAACAAATTCCACATTTTAAAAAAAAAAAACACTACCGATCGATCGGTCCTCATCACCGATCGATCGGTGAACTGTTTGAATTTTGGAAAAAATGCTACGGCTTTTGCCGATCGATCGGTGTTCTTTACCGATCGATCGGTCGCTCTGTTTCAGCCCAGATTTCCGGAAACTCTTTAACACCGATATTTATGCCTCTTGATCTAACATGTAAGACATACCACATGCCAAACTCAACATGCTAGAAGTTACAATACACTACCCTGAGTGTATTGATATCAAATTTACACCCCCAAACATAACCCACATGCATAAACGTCGACCATTTACACAAGTACTCGATCAACTTTTCTGGAAACAGGGCAACATTTTCATTCCCATATTTCTTGAGTACTTCATTTCATGCTATAAAAACTACAACATATTTCATAAAGCATGCTCAAATATAATACGTCCTGGGCTTGACAAGCTACCATGCATGTACTCAAATCGAAGGTTCACCCTAAAACCCATCTAACATGCATAATATCACCTCCTCAAAATCACTCCCAGTCCACATTTTTTCAGAAAAACAGGGCATACTCCTACCCAGATTTCCGAACACCATACTTTACATGCTTATTTCCTCAACATAAAACATGTAATATACATAAGGAAAAACGCAGAGAGCTTCATAACAACACCATGTAAGCATTTAAATCGAAGGTTTTAAGAAACCTAAGCTAACATGCCATTTTTCACACCAATAAAAGTATGAACTCAACAACTAAATTTCAAACCCAGAAATGGTTTCTCACCCCTTTTTGCTCCGATTTTTGGAAGCTTTCCAAGCAACAAAAATGGAAGATCTCCTCCCTAACTTCCTTAGCAGCTGTTGGACGACTTTTGGGAGAGAATTGGAGTGATTTCAGACATGGAAGGGTTGGGTGAGAGATGGGACAAGAAGTATGGGCAAGCAGCTGGCAGCTGGCAGCAAGCCATGGGTCAAGGGGGGGGGGGGGTGTGGGTGGTTGGGTGGTGGGTTATGTGATGTGTTTTGGTCCCGGTATTTGGCACGATGTATTAAAATATCCTCACATGATATTTTATAGTATTTTAGTCAATAAAATACTTCAATTCCCATTAAATAGCTTTTACCAAAACAATAATACACACCCCAAAATAATCATGCCACAACCCAACAGCCCAACATATGTCGCATGCACCCCGAAATGTAACTCCTCAACCATATTAATTCAACCTCATGAATTAACACTAAATCATCATAATATAATAAATGATTAAAATCACATAATCATTTCGGGGATATCACAACATGAGAAGGATCTGGATCGTACTTCCGCAACATAGATACGTGGAATACATCATGTGATGCCCCGAAATTAATTAATTGCCAAGTAAGGCATTAATTATGTTATATGATGTATCATGTGTTGATGGATTTAGTGTGTTGGGTGTTACAGATGTTACAATGATTATGTTTGTGTTAATTATTAAATATGAGGAGGATGTGATTTTAGATGAAGTTTGGAGCATTCTTGTAAAATGCCTTAAAATAACGATGTGGAGCATTTATACAATCATGTTAAGTTTGGGGTACAATTTTAATTAAGTTAAGTCACCTTTTTTTAAATCCCCTACCCATCACTTTAACCCCTTTACCTTTCACTTTATAAAAATCCCCAATCACTTCCCAAAACCACCAACACCTCCCATTTCGAGTTCCACCAAAGGGAATGAAGGAAAGTTCCCACAAAAACTTTGTTTGGTGTGATTTTTTGCTAGGATTGGAGCCTACAAGAGGTATGGAACCATTCCTATAAGTTTTATGATGTTTGGTGTTGAAATGGGTTAAGTTTTGATGTTTTATGTGGGTTTGTTGGGTATGTGTTTGTTTAGGGTTGGGGTATGATTTTTGAAGTGGTTTATGTGGGTTTTAGGTGGGTTATGATGTTATGGAGAGTTGTTAAGAAGTTTGGTTTTGGGTGGCATGAGAAGAGCTGAAAATGAGCATAATGGCGAATTTTCGAAGCACAGCACTCGGCGATCGATCGCCCGTTCTTGGCGATCGATCGCAAGCCTCCAGTGCCCGCCATTAGCATTTGGCGATCGATCGCCACTCTTGGGCGATTCGATCGCGAGGCTGGCGATCGATCGCGCCAAAAGTGGCGATCGATCGCCAAGGAAGGGATTTTGCACCCTCGTCCAGTGCGATCTCGCGATCGATCGCGCGCTGGGGCAGCGATCGATCGCGAGCTGTAAAAAGATGGATTTGTGATATTTACGTGGGATTTTTGGATATTGGACCGTATAATTGAGCTTCTATATCAATTTGTATGGTTATGTAGAACCATCCCAGGTGCCCACGACTTCAAGGAGATAAAGTCTACGATTTCTCCTTCTTTTGGAATTAAGGTACGTAGAGACGTACGAGCATCGGACGGTAAACCATGCCCTTACCTATTATGATGATTTTAAGATGACATTTATGATGATGATATCTATGATGATATTTATGATAATGATATCTATGATGATATTTATGATGATGATGTCTATGATGACATGATATGATGATGCTTATGATGATGTTACGATGATGATGCTTATGATGATGTTACGATGATGATGCTTATGATGATGTTACGATAATGGATGCTTATGATGATGCCTATGATGACGATGTTTATGAGGACGTCTATAACGACGAAGTTTATGATAAGGTCATACGACGTGTATGATTGGGTAAGACGCCCACGTGTGTAAGATGCCACACGATGATTATGAACGTGGTAAGATGCCACGCAATGTTTATGATATGGTAAGACGCCATATGACTGGGTAAGATGCCCACGTGGTAAGATGCACACGATGATTATGACGTGGTAAGATGCCACACGATAATGATGATATGGTAAGATGCCATACAATGGGGTAAGACGCCCTAATGTATGAATAAGAGTCAGGGAAAACAAGGAAGTCGAAGGACGACCAATAACCTTACTTAACTAAGATGTTATGCATTATGTATGCTTTTATATGATGTTAAGTAAATATGTGTATGCTCACGATGTGTTAATCCTGTAGGTACACTTTTGGGACCAAGGGCCTAGGGTCGGGTTGAGGAAGTGAGCTAAAGGGAGCATGATGAACGTAGGATACAGGATTTGATAGTCTCTACTCTAGGAGTAGTGTAAAATCTATAGCTTTAACATTCTTTATTGGGAATGTAATTAAATAGCTTTTGAAACTTTATTTTGGCATGTAATCTCCTTAGCTCAAGCTACAACCGGAACCCTTAAGAGGTTATAAATGCATGTTCTGTCCAATTTATGGTGTACTAAATGTATTAAGGTAGGAAGACCCTACATTAGTGGTATCAGAGCAGTGGTTAGATAACCCGGTGAATGAGTGAGGGTAGCCTTAGCAATAAGTTAGCTAGGTGCTTACTTTCGAACATGTTTTGTTGGCATAAGTTGCATATGAAGTATATGATGTTATACTAACATGTTTTGTTTATCTAACAAAGTATTATACGAACTGCTTTTGGATCTTGTTGTTAATCCTTGTGTTGCAGATGGCATCAAACGTGGAGGGTAGGTGACGCAGTGAGCGTCAATGCAAGCGCGGGGCGTACGAATCCCCTATCCCCCCTACCCACCGCCTAGCTTTGATGATGAACCGGCCTAACAAACAGTTGTTGCCAGGGGAGCTAAGCTTAACTCAGTTTCTTGCTTACCGACCCCCCAACCTTTGAAGGAACCGAAACTGAGGGAACGAGCTGAGGAATGGTTGGAAAGAATAGAGGCAGATCTTTGTGGCAGCCCCATGTGCGAAGGACAGCATGGATACGGTTAGCAGAGTTCCATTTGGCCAAGAAGGCGCTGATGTGGTGGAAGACCACTGTGGTAGAGCAAGAGGTCTCAAGGTCATGAAGTTAACTGGAAATGTTTCGAACAGAACTCTCGCTTCTGAACCGTTATTTCTCGGCTGCAGCACGACAGGCTAAGGGAAGATGAATTCACTCAACCTCAAGCAAGGTAATATGTCAGTGTCGGATTATGCTCTTCAGTTTTGCTCCTTGCTCAGATATGTGCCTCACATTGCCCACGAGCACACAAGCAAAGATGAGGAATTTCATGAAGGGGATTGAGGCCCGGAGCTATATGATAGGGTGATCACTTATGGCCCTACTTGCTTTGACGATGCACTCTCACGTGCCGAGCTGGCCGAACTATGAGTGGGTGCATACCCTGATGTTGTACCACCACCGCCGGCACCCCTCAGAAATCCACCCGGATAATTTGAAGCCAAGGAATGATCAGTTCAAGTCAAGGGGGAACTCATCGGCATCAAGGTTCAGTGGTAAGAGTCTGACAATAGATGGAAGGGGAACCGAAGGAGTGATGCCCCATTTGGAAGGGGGCAGTCTCAGGGAGACAGATCTGGGAAGATCCAATGCACTCTTTGTGGGCAACCACATCTGACGAAAGATTGTATAGGGTGCTATGTTTGTGGCGACAAGGGCCACTTTGCTAGACAGTGTCCCAACAGGGGAAGTCAACAGGGTTCTGCGGGAGGCCTGCGGATAGGACAGCACAGCACAGACCCCCATTTGTGCCGCGTCAGCATGGAGGTCAGCCCATGGGGCCACCTCAAGGACAAGTCTATGCTTTGACAAGGGAGCAAGCTTCAGCGGCTCCGGAGGAGGTTATAGCGGGTACGTGTCTTTTATTTACGCACCCTGCTTTATATTGATCGACACAGTGCGTCACACTCTTTTGTGTCAACAAGTTTGTGAAGACACCACATATGCCTTCTCCGTCGCCCACGCCTCTTATAGTCTCGACCCCCGCTGGAAGAAGTATGATTACTGATCGGATCGTCTACAATGGCCTCATTTATTTTGAGGATAAAGAACTAAGGTCAGATTTGATTGTTCTGGGAATGTCAGATTTTGATGCATTCTGGATTGGGCATCGACGTTCTGAACAGGTATCAGGCAGTTGTGAACTGCAGGCAGAGGACAGTACGGTTCAAATCTGATATGGGAATTCCCTGGACGTTCTATGGGGATGGTTCTCGCTCAAAGATTCCATTGATATCTGCTGTCAAGATGGCACAGTTATTGGAACGAGGCCACACAGGATATCTCATATATGCCGTTGATGTTACGGAAAAGAAGAAGAAGTAAAAGTTGAGGATGTGCCCGTAGTGGCGGAATTTCCCGATGTCTTTCCGGAGGAGATTCCCGGATTCCACCGACGAGAGAGGTCGAGTTTGGGATTGAGTTATTACCGGGACGTCTGCCATTTCTCGTGCCCCTTATAGGATGGCACCAGCGAGCTAAGGGAATTAAAGATTCAGTTGCAAGAGCTACTTGATAAAGGTTATATACGCCCTAGCGTATCGCCCTGGGGAGCGCCAGTTTTATTTGTGAAGAAGAAAGATGGTTCGATGCGTTTGTGCATCGATTACAGACAACTGAACCAGCTACAGTGAAGATAAGTACCCACTCCCGAGGATCGATGATTTTTTTGATCAGTTGCAGGGTACGAGGCTCTAAGTAAGATCGATCTGAGGTCGGGGTACCATCAGATCGAGTAAGAGAAGAGGATGTTCAGAAGACAGCCTTCAGGACGAGGTATGGGCACTATGAAATTCCTAGTCATGCCTTTTGGGGTGACAAATGCCCCGGCTGTTTTCATGAGTTTGATGAACAGGGTGTTCCACCCATTTTTTGGACCATTCGTCATAGTCTTCATTGACGATATACTCATCTACTCTCGGACCGAGAAGATCATGTCGCACTTGAGGACAGTCTTCAGATCCTCAGGGATCATCAGTTGTATGCAAAGCTTAGCAAGTGCGAGTTTCTGGTTGGACAGCGTGGTATTCCTAGGCCATGTCATATCTAGCCAAGGGATATCTGTAGATCCCAGGAAGATTGAAGCTGTGATGGAGTGGGCAGCACCCACTTCTGTACCCGAGATACGGAGTTTTCTTCTTAGCGGTTTATTACCGACGACGTTTCGTCGAGGGATTTTTAGATCGCTAAGCCATTGACACAGCTGACTCAGAAAGG